>JAHBCN010005763.1:0-52991 GCA_019359885.1 Listronotus oregonensis | reverse complement strand
AATATTGTTGGCAACATAAATAGTTATAAAATATTATTCTAAAAAAACATAAAATATTTTTGGTATATTGGTTATTTAAACAAAATTACTTTTCTCCTATAAATTTAGAATAATGTGGGCCACAAATTAAAAAAAAAAAAGACAAAAACTGGGGATACTTTTTATTATAATTAGGTACACAAAAAATAACATATAATATTAGATATAAGGCAAAAATAAAAAATTATCTACTTATTCCTAAGATAATATACAGTGTCAACCATAAAGTCCGCATCAAATGGGAAAATTTTTCGGGTTAATTCGGGTAATTTTTTTTTTCAAAAGTTTTTGTTTGAAAAGTAATGTCAAATAATGTATACAGAGTGCCACAGATTCGAGTGCATGCATGGGGATTTCGAAAACCGTAAGAGATACGAAGTCGGTTAAATTATGGCAAAGTTGTGTATTTACGTAACTAACCATATCCACTTTAGAAAGTAGCAAAATTCCGAGTACTTTCGGAGATCCGAAAAAATAACGAAATTTGCCGATATCGTTTTTATTTTTTTCTGACGTTATTTAAAGAGATATGGAAAAACAAAAGACACTTTCTAGTGGCCACTTTTTAAGCTCTACAAAACAGCGTTAAGAGATTTTCCGCACGACGTTTCGTTTTCGTTAAATCATCATCAACTTTATTTTTTTAAATACGAACCTGGTTTTTTTATTTCATTTTTTTGAACCCCTTATTATTCCAATTACAAAAATGTTTAACTCTTAATATTTTTTAACAAATATGAAACGCCCTATAAGAAATGATGTGCGTTTCTTGCCTAACTCATTGTCTCTTATGGAAAATATGTTTATTTAACAGAAAAATATTAAGTGTTGTACATCATTGTAATTGGGATTATAACTGCTTCAAAAAAATGCAATGAACAATTGAGTGCCGTATTTAAAAAAATAAAGTTGATGATGGTTTAACGAAAACGAAACGTCGTACCGAAAATCTCTCAACGCTGTTTTGTAGGGCTAAAAAAGTGGCAAAAAAAAGTGTCTTTTATTTTCCATATTCTTAAATAACGTCAGAAAAAAATAAAAACGAAATCGGCGAATTTCGGTTTTTTCCGGATATCTCCGGAAGTACTCGGAATTTTACAACTATTTAAACGGCATGTTGTTAGGCACCTAAATGCGCAACTTTGCAATAATTTAACCGACTTTGTATCTCTTACGGTTTCCAAGATCCCCATGCATGTACTCGAATATGTGGCACCCCGTATAAGGATGATCACGTGACTTTTTTAGCTGTAAAATTTTGAATTTTTTTTCAGACAATCGCAAAATGAAGCATTATCTTTTAAAATTTCGAAAAAATGTATTGGCAAGTTGCAAGTATATGGTGGGGACAGCTAAATTGATTGCAGCGCTCGCTGCGGTCAAATTTTTCGATAAATCATGCACCCAATTATCCATGGATATGTCTTCATCCCTAAAAGTTAATTAAATTAAAAACATATTTACGTTAAAACCTTTAGAAAACTTTTGATGATTTTGTAAGACCATATTTGCTTTATTAATTACATACCCTTTCACTTTCCTAGGGGGAGTCTCAAGTAAAGTGGAGTCGGAGCTAAAAAATTCAGTTATATTAATTAAGTTAAAAAATGAATAGGTCAAAAAGATGTTTTAAACATAAAAGCTCAAACGTTATTAGATAGACCTACACCAAAGCAATGATGCGTTTTTTAAATCAAGAACCAAAGTTTACGAAGATTCGTAAATATACAAAACAACGTTAACAATAATTTGAATGTATTAGTCTATAATAATTACCTTCCATCAACAGATTGATTGTCAAATATATGATGTGAAATTTTTGAGAGGGCTCCAGGCCTTAAATATTTGCTATTGTTTGCCTTAACCAAAATATCCTGTGGATCAAAATGGTCCGAGCATAGCACAGGGTGCATTGGTAAATGTTGTCTTTCTTCAATTCCCACAAGAGAAAACTAAGTGTTTCTTGTCATTGGATCTGAGGGAAACCTAAAATATTAGATGATCCTTTTGTATAATGTATAATTTCTCCCACAATATTATAAACCTACTGACAAACTAATAAATTCGATAATATTTTAATAAAAATAATAAAACAAGTACAATGAATACGTTACTTTTGGTCTAGTTACTTTCCTTCAGGCTATTGTAAATCTACGCCACTGACCTTGGTAAAAACATCACCTAGCAAAGAGAACCTAACTTACCTATGAAACGACACATCTTCGTGTAAATAGTCCAATTTTTTACACAAAACACATTCACGCACCATTTTAGAGTTTTTAATATAACTTTGTAAATAGTTTTAACAGATAGTTTTAATAAACACCACAAAGCGCTTAAGAAAATCCAGGGCAACGTCGCACTACACCTAATCAAGTTCATTCCATTTATCAACGGACAGGTTGTAAAATTCCTACGCGCGTTGAAGCAGCATTTGACCACATTCGCCTGCGAAATTTCCTTTGCGGGCGAAATGTAGCAATGCGAAACGTATTTAACCAAATAAAAATAAATAAAAAATGGTTTGTGTAGCAAGATTATCTTTAAATTATATATTTTTTAACGCCAAATTTAGTAATCTATTTATCATTATGCCCATTTTTTTATAGATATAGAACTTAAAGGCAATTTTATTTAGAAATGTTTAAATTCACTTCAAGTTGGCAACAGAAAGTATCGACTTTAGTTACGCGTTACGTCCTTTTCCAATGTCTGGCCGTAAGTTCGTGTTTATCGTGTTATCTTTACTATTCAAAAATCTATGGTTCCCACTAAGCAAAGAACATCTTGAGCACGTTTTGTAACGTTATTCAGAAGTAACTGTGATAACGTTTAATTCTAAACGTTATTTTGTCATGCCTGTTTCGTTTTCATGAATTGTTACTGATAATTTTCGTTTCTGTAACATACCTTGTAAATATTTTTAATATGGTATAAGAATAAACTCCTACGGACGTAATTTTAGTACTTTTACGTCATTAACGTTAATAATGTTGCCTGTAATAGAATAATTGCAAATACAAGTTCGATACATGTGTTCATCTTAATTCAATGCGATTAAAATTGCTAAAATAAAATGTTCATTGTTGTTTTGACATTATAATAATGATATTATTTAAGCGAATCGTACTGTTTCTACCTCGTCTACTATATTTCCTCTGGAAGTTAACATATCGACCTCGTTTGCTTAAAGTACCACAGAAGAGATTGGTACATTTTTGACAACAAAGGTTAGAAGAATGCATTCTTCTTTAGTACTTCCTTACTTTATTTAAGAACAATTTTGGTTTGTTTTGTAAATGTAAAATTGGATCATATAATGTATACCTGAACAATATTCTTCCAACCTCAGTTGCTGTATGTAGGTATAAGATGGATCGTAAAATAATATTATTACAGCTAAGTTTCAATATTGTTAACAAATACATGTATCTTTTTAAGTATGAAATATGTAGGGTAATAGTCCACGATTAGAATTTGTTCCCTCATTCCCTGAATACATATAAATTGAACTAAAGTTTGTTAATTTGTTTCACTTTATACAATCTAGTTAGCAAAATACATTTTAACTTATCATATAGTATTTTATATTGGGATAATATATCTGAAATATATATATTAGTATAATATTCTAGATTATATATATATATATATATATATATATATATATATATATATATATATATATATATATATATATATATATATATATATATATATATATTCTCCATTAGTCATTTATAAGACTGGTAAGTAGTTGTTTTGCAGGTCGAGTCAAGTAGTTTGTAGGGCGAGCTGTAATTAGCTGTAGGCAACTCCTGGGCTTTGCGAGGACCTGCAAAACACTTGTTTTTTCAGTCATGTAATGTCCAATGTTTTTTCGACCGAAACTATTTAAAAAAAACAATAATAATATTTTAATGATCGACAACAGTCTATTTATCCGCTTGACATGGATTTGATACTTATTATAACAATAAGAATAATTTAAGACACCCACAGTACGGTAGTAGCAGGCTAACCTTCTGTGGACTGTCCAAAGATAAAAAAATCCACTGAAGTTCGTTTCTGTAGCAACCATGCATAAAACGGCTATGCTTCAAATTAACAGCTTATTTTTAATTTCATGGATCTGCAAAGTAACAAATGGGTTTGGTGACAAATGAGCCTGGCAAAAGTGTTTTTCCGGTCCTTAATAACTACTTTCTGAATTAGCCTCGAAAAAGTTACTTTCTGGCCAAAATGTTTTTTAGAAAATGAGTATTTTCGATCAGTCAAAAAAAATGTTTAGGGACTTATATAGCAAAATTGGGTATTTTAAATAAATGAAATACTTCGGTTGAACTAAATTTGATCAAAGTTGTAACTTTAAAGTATTCACTGTGATGTATTTATTTTGTACTTTTTAGAGGCCTGATATTGCACTTGACACATAAATAATAGTAATAATAATAATAATAATTAATTTTTAAATAAATTGTAGATGCAGCACATTCATGTTTTCAAATGACAACTAATCATAAAGTGGATTGGCAGTTAAAGAAGGCTTTGGTTTAACATGCTCAAGTAACTACTTGCATATAACTGTAAGTAAAGTTTTCTTAAGTGATAAATTAAATTTTTAATTGCATTGTTTATCAAATAGAACCAAAATAATTATATGTACAAAGTGTCATAAATGTTTTAATTGGGTGGTTTATCAGTAGTTTACTCTACCATTTAGTAATGGCTAATCGAGTAACTAATATAAGAGAAATTTTGACTATATCTTTAAAAATTGTAAGCTTTAAAGCCAAACAAGGTTTTATCCTGGAAAATAAAGTATCTATGATACTATCTGCAAATAGCAGTTTTTTGTCAAACTTGTGATATAAAATTCATATTTTAATTAATGAAGCAATTATGTCAGTAACCAAAAGTTTTGGGGCAAATATTTTACAAGTTTTTTTCCAGGTGCAACTTCGGAAATGCATTGAACATGGATATTAAAATACATTTACATACAGTTGATTTTCTAAAGCATTTATAGATTATGTGACAATTTTATGAACTTTAGACCTTTTACTTTTTTTAATATTACTTATATTTACATCACAAAATATTTAAGACTTTTTATAAAGTAAATTAAGAAAGATAAACATTATCACATGAACATTTTTATATATGAACTGTTACACTTTGTGTGGATTTAGAAAATAAGCTTTCCATATAAAATAGTCTGTACAAAAATTTGGGAAATATGAAAGGAGAATTGTAGACATCAGATATTTTTATGAATAAATTTTTCTTATAGTTTATATTAGTTTTTTATTAGGGATGTTACTTGTTACCTGGTTTTATCTTGGAAACCATTGTACTATTTCGGGGTGAACGAAAAATGATAATCAAAAATAACAGGCGATTTATCACAACATTTTTTTACATCCATTTTTTTTCTGTGGCATCTTTAATGGCAAAGTGGACGCAATATTTATTATTATACACAAAAAAAGCTAAAACTTTAGGTAAACAAATATTGTTAATTAATTAATTTCTTGAGGTTTTGATAATCGATAGGGTACTTCACAGTTTTAGTTTTAGAAAACTCAACACAAAGGATATTTAATCAAACTTTTTTACTTGACCAGCCTACATTTTAAAAAATATGTTTCATCTTTGTTAGTGCTTTTTGCGTATAAGTAAATTTCCCCACTCTAGATGATTAACAGAAAATAGTATATGAGAAAAGGCGTGAAAATCGTTTAGTAATTTAATCAAATCAGGATCATTCCTAATATCAAAAAAGTTTCACCCTTTAATATACTCTAGTGTCATGCGCCTCCTAGTGATAAAGTCGCCAACTTAATACGTTTAGTGACTTTCGAAGCCATCTTCATCATTATTATCTAATTTTTATTTTAAAGCTTGACCATCCTTATGTTGCTGGACATTAAATGGTTAACAAAATACAATTTACGACCATACCTAATTAAACATTCTGTATTTTACCTTACACCAACATTAGGGATCCAAAAGATCTTAATGTTATATAATCAACATAACAGAACCACCTATTTAAATCCTTAGAAAAACCTCTTTATAACGTAAGTTATATAACGTGAGATGTTTCAGAATATGTGTTTCCAACATCGCAAAATACGTAACGAGGCTGTAAGTTTCGAAAGTAAAAACGTTGTATTTTTTAACGTAACTACGATTTTGTTAAGTTGAAGGAAATATAACGAAACTATTAGGTTCAAGGCGCTGTTATTGTTTCAAGATGATTAACGTAACAAAGGAACAAGAAAACATAAATGTAACGTAATTACGATGATTTTTTGCTTAGTGGGTTACGTACATATTTACAATACTTCCAATACAAGACTACATTATTTGTACATACAATATATTTACAATACATAAACATAGAAATATACGATATTTATATAGTTACATTCTCGAGTGCCTTTAAAGGCTTTCAGCATGGGCGACAACCGGGTGAGGGTTGGGGCTAGGTAGTGGGGAAGTATTGGTTTCAGGATGGATAGCATTTCCATCGGTGATCCTACAAATGTTATTAGGCATTGGTTTTACTAAAAACTTGGAGAACTTGTATTAATTGGGTTGTATTTACATATTGTGTTTAAAAAGAATTGCTGAGAAAAGTACCCAAAAACCAGCTTGTTTTACACCAGGTACTATGAAGCATTGTTCAGGTACAACATAGCAATAAAACAGGCCCGGTCTGTATTCTTGTCGGTACTTTACATACTTTTTTGGCGCAATGTAGTTAAAGGGCTTCAAAAAGTTTTTGGAAATTTTATTAAGAAATGTAAAGTTTGGTTGGGAAATATACTGGTTAATTTTTAGGGACAATCCAAAAAAGTGTTCAGATTATTTTCTAAAATAGAAACTTGGGTGAAATATCCTAAAATATTTTAAAGAAATGTGAGGAAATTTTGGAGAAAAATAAAAAACACAAACAATTATAAATGCTTTATTTTAAAGTGCAATATTTTAATTTATTTAAAAATATGTACTCAAATTTTCAGTTACAATACATTTAAAACACAAATTGCTTTTCTACAAAATGCATAAAAATTGGGTCCATTTTATAATCTTCATCCACAGACCACAAACACCAAACTTTAATAATTTTATTTATTTATTTAAATATAAACCTCAGAGCATTCAGGTAATTAGATGTAATTTAAATAATAAAATATGACTCAAATAATAAATATATAAGTAAAATAAATATTTGCAGGTTGGGATCACTTCAAAAGTTCAAAATGAAATGAAAAATTAAGTAAAGCAATAACAGAGATAAACTTATGTACATTTTCATGGGATAGAAAGAGAACGAATCGTAGCAAGGGCCTGGCAATATTTCTATTTCTATATTTCGAACTAACCATTCAGAAATCCGAATATAGCCGAGAAAACTCACGGAGTCGGGTTTAAAGAAATTTTTTATTGTAGAGAAAAAATTTCTTCTCTATGGTGTTACAGAGCTCACCTGCTGCTCTTTCAACAAATCTGAAAACATTTTGTCGTCAGCACACAAATGATTTTCAATCAATACTTTAAAAGTATCCTTTATTCAGTCCTGCTTTAAAAATTGAATGTTTAGGAAGTCTTAGTAAATTTATTATTTGTAACATATCTTCATCATCAATATCTTCCAGCAAAAGGTATTTCAACATAAATTTTTTAATTTTACTTTGTGACAGTCATTACGAAGTTTACTGTATCTGTAATAGCCTACTGACAAATAATTAAACATTAAAGCAAGAGGTTTTTTTTTTTTGGTTTTCAGGCAAATTACTGGCTAAAAGCAAAACTTTCCGACTGGCGCTCAGCGCTAGCAATTATCGAGGAGATAATATCGCTCTGCGATCATCGCAATAGTCGCACCAAGCCAAAACCAACATCTATCTAACATAAACAACAATAAAAAAACTTTATTAATTAAGTTATAAGAAATAAGGTAGTTTTGTATTTTTATTTAAAGTAAGCATCGCTTTGACACTACAAATTCTTGTTTAGTCTTTGCTCTTCTTACCAAGTCTTAAGTAACCCTAATATACACCTATAAATCGAAGAATCGGTTTTATACCCTAAATACAGCTAATTAAAGAAATGTGTTCTTTCCTAACAACATATATTTTTTAAATTTTAAAATAAACAAAGGAAAGTTAACTTAACTTAAACTCTTTCTTTTCTTCATTTTCTAAAATAGATTGCTTTTAATTTATTAAGCTAATTTAAAAGTAAATGTTGTTTTTGTTTTTACTTCATAATAAATTAACTTAGAAGTTGATTTAGTGTATAATAATAACATACTCTCAAAAATAAACATTTTAACAAGAAAATCATCGTTTTGCGGTTAAAATTCCAGTTTCCATTTTTCATCGTAATTGAAATGAAGTCACTAATGTTCTGGTGTTATGCCAAGGAAACAACTGTTTCAAATATTGTCACGGTATGGATGAATTTTAAACATGCTATATCGTTTCGGATCACGCAATCCAGAAATCCTGTAACAGTTTTAAATTTTTATTTCCGTTTTTATTGATATGTTTTTGATCTAGTTTACATAGTTTTTAAAATTTTGTTATGTTAAAATTTTGTTTGTCTTGATTTTTTTTTTGGTACTTAACTGATATAAAATATTTTTCATGTTGACTTAAATTGTTTAATAAACTTTCTTCATATTTTAAAAAGGTAATTGATTTCTTTAACCAACTACCTTTAAACTTAGGTGGTATTGTTATTAAATTTTTGTTATCTCTAACATATATAAGCAACTAAATTTTTAGCAACGGTAATTGTTTCAACAAATGTGAGGTATAAACATAACCTCAAAAATTTCACCTTTGTAATTTGGATTTTTTGGTTAGGTACGTTACTATCCATATTTAAATTAATTTGGCGCCCCCAAGAAAACAACTTAAGAAAAATTATCCAGGAAGAAATTCTGATTTTAATTTTTATTTTGTTAAGTTATGTGTTTATTCACTTTTTTATAATAAAATTTAGCAAACAAGTAAAAGAAGGTTTTTTAATTTCTGTGTTTTCTTAGGTATGCCCTCTTTCTGTGGTCTAATTTGTGCTTAGCCAGCGCCCCATATCACATGCCTTTACGTTAAGTCAAGAAATTACTGTCAAAACATTTTTATTTAAAAAAATCCGTTGACGTACCGACTGGCTATGTAGTAAAAAAATTGAGGTAATTTGATTTTACTTTAAATTCTTACGTCAACAAGCACGGTAAAGCCAAAGTTTAGTTTTTAATCAAGCAATTGGTTTTATCCAAAGATAAATATTAACCATAGTAAACAAACCTTACAAATTGAAAATTTTCTATCTACTTTAAACAGTATGTTTTATTTTTTGCTCAAATATTTTTGAGAATAAAATACATACAATATTACAATAAACATATTTTAGTATCCAAACTGCACTTGATTTTTTTATATCTTGAGACAGTCCGCGAAGGGTGATGCCTAATTACTAACGTACCGTGAGTGTCTGTTATAATGTTATAATTAAAAGATTTTTTAAACGCAAGCGGTTAATTTCTGGATATTCCTTACAAAATACCTAGCAGACACAATAATGACAGCTTTGAAATTAAACCTATGGCGAACACTACTTTATAAAGACAAAAAAAAATGTCTTAACGATAGCTATAGTAAAGCTTTTGACGTTCTCTCTCACAAGATTGTTTAAAAAAATTAAGTTTATGGTTTTTCAGAATCCTTTATTAGTTTGTTGCAAAGTTACCTTGAGGAAGAAGTCAGTGTATTTTTCATTGTCAAAATAAAACCGGGTCCAAAAGAATATCAAATTATAAATACTGACCTAAAAATTATAACACAGCTTTCATCGGCACACGGATTGATATTAAATGGTACAAGGACCAAAATGCTCATATTTGGAAAGAATAAAAAACTATTCTTTAATAATAACAATTTTAATATGTTTTAATATCATTCTTAATGGAATTCGACTAGTACCTTCAGCCGTAGCTAAAAATTTAGGACTTAATAGTCACGCAAATTTGCGCTTCGAACAGCATGTTTCTGAGCTGGTTCAAAAATGCTATTTTAAGCTTAAATAATTGTACAGATATAAAGAGAACTTTAATACAGATGTTAAATTAGGATTGTCGGATTCTTTGGGCCCCCAAAATTTGTCAAACGATTTGGTATATTGGCCCATTTTACTGTCGCAAATAAATATACCTTACAAAAACTCAAAACGCGTTTTGCGAACCCCTTTTTTTAAAAAAAATTTTATCCCCAAAAATGCGCTCTTTATAATTCGGGGTGGCTCAACCTTGATGAACGAAAATATTTAAAAATAACAAAAATAGTCTTTACAATTTCAAAAACTCAGCAACCTAGTATCTTAATAAAATATTAAAAATAGTGATCTGCAGGACGAAGACTAAAAACGCGTTTGTTTCTGTTTCCCAAAAAAAAACCTTTTTTCAGCGTTCCCATTTAATGCAGTTAACATTATAACAATTTATCTGACGACATCAAAACTGCTCTTCACGTTCACTTTAAAAAAAATAAAACTTTTCTAAGGAATGCAAAATAACATTTTTTTTTTTTTTTTTTTTAAAAAATTTTTTTTTCTTAAAAATATTTTTATTTATACTTCAAATAAATATATAAAAAATAAAAATATTATATATATAAATAAAAATATAAAAATATATAATTATAATATAAATATATATAAAATAATAAAAATATATATAAAAAAAATAAATATATATATAATAAATATTAAAATATATATAAAATATAATATATTTTTTTTTTTATATATAAATTTTTTTTGTTTTTTTTTATCAATTCTTAAATTATTAATTTAAACAAAAAACAATTACTTATTATCTTATAATTTCATGTATTAGTAGTATAAACCATTGTGCGATGTTTTTTATATAGTTACTTTTGTTTTGGTGGTTAGGTAGAATAGCATTGCTAGACCTCGCCACCATTTTGCATATTATATATTTTTCGTAACTTGCTATTTATTTGAATAAAAGACCTCTTTATTTATTTATTATTTATTATAGCTTTTAAACTGTAATATGTAATTTTCACATATAATTATCATGATAAATTTTTGTCTTAAACAAATCTTATGTACCCAAATTTATAACAGTTTAAATAAATAATAAATAATAACTGCAAATTAAGCAAAAAAATTGCCTTTAATTCTCAAAAAATAATTGTGTTTCTAGAAGGGTAGATCTATCACCAGATGAATCGTATCAAAGCCTTTTTATGACTTGGAATTTTTTCGTTTCTGTCATTAACATAATGGCATCACTTAATTCGGCTAGTTCCTTTTAGTTTTGGTTAGTTCTAAGAATGCAATTATTGCATTTTGGCGACAGATCTATTATTTTAAGAAATTTGGTGACTGATTAAATATCACCCATAATAAAATAACAAAGAACATGTGTAAGCAATTTTACATGTTTAGCAAATTTAAGTTGTTAACTGCCTTAAACTAAAACTTTTCATTAAATCTGCTGTTTATATACGCATTTTAAATAAGGAAGTAAAAAATGACGTTGCGTGTATCGACGCAAGGAGGTAGGTCATGTTGGCTTTCATGATTATCAGGTCTGCCTTTCCACTTAAAAATTCCCGCGGAGTATTTCCTTAAACGCGTGGTTAAATATAAAAAACCTAATTTAATATGAAGAGAATATGCAAAAGTAAGATTGAATTGGATTACATTTGGAAAAAATATTTTTGCGGCAAAATCTTTTGTTATCTTCGATTTTGATTATTATGGAGGCAATAGTATACAGGTTGAAAATGTATTATTGGTAATAATGGGTAATCCAACAGTTAGCGGGGAGGTTGATTGTCGTTATCGGACATATATCGCATTGGCCATAAAAATATTTTGTGATAAATGTCATTTATAGACTTTGGCAATTGCAATAATGGAGTTTTTCTACTGCACAAATGGTAAAACTTATTAAAATTTACTACGAAAATAATCGTCCTAGTGAGTCGGAAATCCGTAGAATAGTGCGACAATTTCAAGAGACTGGATCGGTGAAAGGTTGTAAAAAGTATCGGCATACTCGTCCAGCTCGTTTAGATTAAAATATTGCTGTCGTGAATAATAATGTGCCTGAACAACAAAGCACCTCAATCCGTCATCTGACTACAACATTTGAACTTGACTTAAGGCACTATGCAACGGATTTGAACGAAGGACCTGAGCAATTTGAACCGTTGGATCGTTATTGCGCTCGAAATTCGATAATCGCATCATTTCCAGAATCTATGATGTAAATTGGGATCCAATATCCAGTATTCTTTCACCTTTGGATTACTTTCTTTGGGGTTATCTGAAGAACAAAGTGTATACCATTAACCCACAAACACTTCAACAACTGAAAAACAACATTTGAGCTACCATAGATGCCATTGATCCAATTTTATTGCAAAAAGTTATCAAAAATTTTGACCTTCGAATAACTTTCTGTCAACGAAGCCGTGAAGGTCATATGAATAATATTTTTTTTATATATAATTGATATATATTAAACTTCCTGATACAATAAATTTTTCTGGTCTTTCTCATAAAATGATTTCTTTATCAATGGTACAAATCCACGCTAACCGTTGGATCACCCTTTAATAACTACTTCGTTAGAAGCCCAGAAAGTTATAGATAGAAATTGTGCACGTATTTTAATTAAAAGAAAATTTAAGATTAAGAATTAGGCTGTATGCACCGTTTTTAAAATTATCATTTAAAATAAAAATTGTTTATTATACCGAAATATTTACATCAACGATTCCTATGGTATTTTTTTTGACAAAAGTAAAAAAAGATTTTGTACAGGGAAGGCCGATGCCACAGTTAACGAAAATGGGGTTGTTAGTTAAAGCTTCGAAATATTTTAACATTTAGATGTGATCTTTGTAATATATGGTACTTCAACTATTTAAGTATAATACTATAAACATAAATTAAAGTTAAAAAGAAAATTGTCTTAAACAAATCAATTTTTTTGTACACTACAAACAATACAAAAATATGTATTTCCTTCACATAAACTTTCTCGTCTGTCGTTTTTTCCATGTCCTTTAGACTTACTTCTCTTTATCTGTTTTGGTCATTGTTTATTGGCATTTTTGCTGTGGTTTTCCTCCTTTTTGATTCTCTCATATGATCTACTTATTCTAAAGAATTCTTCTTTAGAGACACACACAAAAATATACCGATCTACAATAGTTATAAACAAAACTCGGGTACTCGCTGTTAATATTAGCCCCCACATCTGAGGTAGGTATAACACGTTAATACTGACCCCCCAAATTTGTTAATTATAGCCCCAGGCGTACTCTTTTAGTATTAAAAATCATAGCGAAATATTGGGTAAAAGTTACACTAATTAAATTATGTAGCAGTACTGGTAGCAGGCACTGATCGAAAACCCTTCTTTTTAGATTGACGGGAAAGTCATTTGGAATGTCACTCTTGAAAACGTCTTTAAGTCTTCCAAAAGCTGTCCATGAGAGAGTGCGCCTTCGCTTTAGTTCGCATGTCTGGTTATCCCTTGAGATGCTAACCTCATGGCCAAGGAACACATCTATCTACCATTTGAATTTCTGCTCCGCCAATCTTCAAGCCACAGCTGGGAACAAGGTTTGTTATGAATTTTGTTTTTGACCTATTGATAATAAGACCGACTTTTCCACACACCTCTTGCAGGTCCTGCAACATTAGTCGCATTTTTTCTAGACTGTCAGAAATAGCAAAACGTAAGTTGTTTAGGTTCTCTTCATCTATGTTTATACCTCTCTGACTGCAGTCCAATTGTTAATTGTTGTAATAAACAGCTTTGGTGACATCGTGTTGCCTTGCCGAACCCCATGTTCAATAATTTGAGTTTGCTATTTTCAAATAGTTTTACGGTCATTGTTGCTTTTTGTAGATATTGTGGATGAGTTTGGTATATCAGTAGTCGACTCTACTGAAGTGCATTCCACAATGCATTAAGCTCTATTGTATCAAAAGCTTTGTAGAAGTCCAGAAATGTCATTACCAAAGCTCTGTTGTATTCGCTTGTCCCTATGAAACATGCCTATTAATAAAAAAAAATGTTCGTTACCTACCCAAAAATGTCGTTTAGCACATAGCTCACTCTCAAGCTATGCGGCTCGGTTTAGTCGGCATATCAAAGCACGTGCCATAAATATAATATGTATAGTTTTAAAGAAAAAACGCTAGTTAATAATTACCCCTGTTAATTATAGCCCCGGCCTCCCCTAAGTTATTTAAAAGATTTAAACTTTAATTTTTTTAAATTTCAATTTTCTTTTTGCATAATATATGTCATCTGTTATTTGGTGTAAATTGTAAAAAGTTACAAAATTGCGTTATTTGTCATCTTTCCCAAAAAGTCTTTTAGACACCCTTTTCTTTATTATGCATTGTTAGGATATAAAAAGGACCTAAATAAGGGAAATGAATATAAAAATATGAGTAAGAAATGCTAAAGCGGAGACCGGATATTTTATAGGATATTTAGTTTGCATAGTGTAAATGATACGTCGGATATATCTTGCCTTAGGAAGTGATCTAATTGTAGCTAATATATATTTTTTTAGTTAAAATTTATAGTATTTAAAATAAATAAATTGTTTTGTAAATGTATCTTTAATGACAGTATTACTAGAAAACCAACCTACGTGTTCGTTAATCAAAAAAGAGCCTTTTTTCCTGGAATAATATTGATAAAAAAAAGTTTTGGTTATGTTTTGGTTTTTTCTATTTTGGAACTTTTAGGTTAATAAAAATGCAGTAAATCGTGGTTAAGTTTATTTTAAAAGCCCTGGCCAAGTTAGAAACCCAAAGAGCCCCGGATATAAAGCTTACCCCCTTTTTCCCCTTGCCGACCAAATAAAGAGCACGGGCCTTTTTTGCCCCGAAGGAGAGGAAAACAGGGGCATGGAACCTATTTAATCTTTTCTTGGAGCTTAATTGCTTGCAAGAGCGAATAAAATAAACGTCGGTACCCGCTCTCCAGGTATAGTTACAAAGCTTCCCCCATTTGTTGCGCCATCTCCGTTTTCGGAATAAGAAAATCAATTCGGGCGGCTAGGAGAGCCTGGTATTTTCATAGTCGTTTTCTGAATAAAAATGCCACAACATTGTTTAACCTTCTTCAAGGTAGTTGTGTAAACTCCAACACTTAAATTAGAAAATTTGGTTAGATCAAAAATATCGGATGTATCACCTTAGTGTATTATCTTTCAGTTATAGGTACTTTTGTTCTTAATCATTGTTTTTTTAGGAAGATTTTGTCTTTTGCCAAAAATGTCAAACAAAAAGCTTTCGCTAAAACAGATATGCAATATGATGGATAATTTATTACATTTGGAATGTCTAAGTGATGATAATTTATATGGTTGGGGGGATGATTCAGATCAAAAAGATATGTCAGATTTTTACCTTTTTTCTAGCACATTTCTTGATCGTGGTTTTTTTGTGAATAATTTAATCATAACAAATATTCAATGGCACTTAGTCTAAATCTGGAGAGGTATTTGTAGATGGTGCCAGTCCTTTTGAAAATGCCAGATAAATACCTTATTTTCTATTATCCAAAAAATAAAAATAAAATTATTTTTTATTATATTACTAAGCAAACAAATATTTTTGCCAATTAAGTTGGTATTGAGAACGGTTTTAAATCAATACAGAATCTATTTTTTTAATGTAAAAGTACTTTTTTTTACTAGGAATTGTTCAGTCTTTTTAACTGTTAACTTCAATTTACGAAACAAAGCACAAAAAGGTTTTAGTAAAAAAACACCTTTTACCCTTAAAAATCTGCTCTTTATCAGCCGTATAATAATTTATTTCTTATATCCTTAAATTTTACGTAAAATTTATTAGAAATGGGTAAATTTTTATATTCTATATTATACAGGGTGTCCCAGCAGTAATGGGACACATAGCAACAGCAGATTGCTTAGGTCAAAATAATGCAATTAACGTAAACTTGCCTTATCCCAAAGTTAATAATAACCAAGATACAGGGTGTCAAACTTTTAATTTTATTCTCGTTTTTCCGTAATAATTTCTAAACTAAATACCATAGCTTTACAAAATTCGGGATTTGGGGGTTCTTTGGGGCGAGAAATTCAAATTCGTTCATACTTTTGATGTTGCTAGTATAGGGCGCCAGCTACGGCCCACCCCACTTGTTTTAAATGTCATAACTTTTTTAAAGCTCAGTATATTGACCTGTTTATTAAAAGAGAAGTTACTATAACTCCCTCTGCGTTAAAAATGTATAATTCATTTGGGTCTCTAGGAGCAACTGTTTTGAAGATAAACACACTTTAAAGGACCCTGCAATTTTCCTATGGAAAATGGGTTTCGGCCAATTGGTTTTAAACTTTGCGGCTGATTTTGGGGGGGTTAGAGGGTTTTTTGGTTTTTGTGTCCGTGAAGACTTTCAACCAGCGTGTTAAAAACTATTACTTTGCAAAGTTTGAAAACGGTTGGTCAAAACCCATTTTCCAAAGGAAAATTGCGGAGTCCTTTAAAGTTAGTATATCTTGAAAACAATTGCTGCTAGAGTCCTAGATAAAGTATTAATTTTTGACGCAGAGGGAATTATAGTAACTTCTTTTTTAATAAACAGGTCAATATACAAAGTTTTAAAAAATTTATGACATTCAAAACAAGTGGATAGGCCGTAGATGGCGCCCTCTACTGTCAACATCAAAAGTATGGACAAATTTGAATTTCTTGCCTCAAAGAAATTTTATATTCCCAATTTTGTTTCGCTATGTCATGTAGTTAAGAAATAATTACAAAAAAAAACGAAAATAAAATTAAAAGTTTCATACCCTGTATCTTAGTTATTACCAACTTTGGGATAAGGCAAGTTTCCGTTAATTTCATTATTTCGATCTAAGAAATATACTGTTGCTCTGTGTCCCATTACTTCTAGGACACCCTGTATAAATATACTACTCTGAGGCTCCTTCTCATAACCTACCTCAAAATTTTATTTTTATAATCATAAGTCAAGTAGTGTATGAATTTCATTTCCATTTTAACATTCCAAGAGATATTATCTTAAAATTTAAAACAAAACATTTTAAAATGCAATCAATAGCATACATAATAATTTTTATACTTCTTAATCCAGAAATAATGCAGTTTCATACAAACACCCCCTCCACATTAGAAGGGGGGAAGGGAAGTTTTTTAAAATCATTTATTAGCTGACGTCTTTAACTTTTAATCTTTATCCGTGTCAAATTTGATTTTCATAAATCAAATGGTTTTAGAGGTTTTGTGATTGGTCAACAAATATATGAAGGTATGAATGAATGAATGAATGAGTAACATCTCGCTTTTATATTTATATAGATTACGTTTTTTTAAGGGTAACAATCTGGTAAAATTTTTAGGTAATTAAGTTAATACGTTTTTGCCTACCAATACATAATATAAAATAATATTTCTCGTTTTAAGAATATATATATGGTTACTCCATGACCTATTCGTCAGATTAAAAAAAAGAAAACATTTCGGCATTTTTGTCTGTTTCTGTGTTTCCACTCCAACGTGTTTATTAAATTGTTTTCCCTAATACACATATTTGACGTTTTCACCAGTTAATTTCAAAAGTTAATTGCCTACCCAGGTTCCCAAATTAAATTTTAACCCTTTTCTTTTCTAGCCTTTTCCTTTGTTTGTTCCATGCGTAGTTATACAAAATCAGAATAATCTCCTGGCTTTTCATAAGCATAAAACCCAAAAAGCATCTCGGAGTTTTTGATTATAATGCCGGACAAAATTTTAATGTTAAAGGTCCTTAACTAATTTTTCTAAACCTGGCAGAAATTGCTTTAATTTATAATTTAAAAAAAAATTACCGTGGAAAATGACCCTTTTGAGTTTTATGCTCTCCAACAATATTTTTATCATAAATACATAACTTTCTTTAACTTAAACAATAATTATAACTTTCTTAAATGTTGCAAACTTGTTTACCGAGAACCAGTATTAAACAGAACAAAAATAGGTTTCAGTAAAATATTGTTAAAAACACCAACGGAGAAAATTTCGTAATATTTTTGTTTTGACCGCTCATCCTCTATTAAAGTGATTGACAGATCATTGTTATCCAGATGAATCATATGAACTGTTTTTACGTGTCAAATATTTAAATTAATGTAAAAAGTTCCAAATGGAATGTATTTAAAAATGTGTTATATAGATAAATCGCTAACAAATTTACGATGTATCAATGCAAATATTAATTACTATAATAGGGAACATAGAAATTAGATTTAAACGATTGAAAATTAAAAAATTTAATAATGTTTTGTTAAACTGTACAGGGTGTCCCAAATTCAAGCCTTATCATTGGGATCTCGGAAACTTGAAGAGATACGTGGTCAGTTAAATGGAAGCAAAGTTGCGCAATTTAATGCTAATTAAAATGCCACCTTATACCTTTAAAAATTTTGAAATCTTCCGAAGACTTTTAATAAAAACCGAATATTCTCGATTTATTTTTATTTTTTTTGTCCCATTTAAATAAATATTATTAAATTTCAAATTCTTATTTCTACTTTTTCTGTTCTACAAGATAGTGTTATTAGATATACACACCGATGTTTCGTCATTGAGCTGACATTATCAACTTTGTTTTTTTAAATACGGTCCTGGATTTTTTATAACGGATTTTAAGAGCTTTTAAGATCCCAAATCCAATAATATCGCGCACTCATTCGAAAAAATCATTTTAATGTTTTTCTAATTATATCCCACTAAGAATCTATTATCTGTTGCTTTCTAACATATTATTTCTTATGGAAATTGCAATTAATATTAATTTTTTAAACAAGTGCGATATATCATTGATTTTGGGATCTTAAAAGGAGCTTAAAGCTTAAAATCCATAATAAAAAATCCCCGGGCCGTGTTTTAAAAAAACAAAGTTGATGAAGGCAGCTTAAAGACGAAACATAGGAGTGTAAATCCCATTACTCTATCTTGTAGAACAGAAAAAGTAACAATTAGAATGTATTTTTTTTGTTACATTTATTTAAATAGAGTCATAAAAAATAAAAATAAAATCGCCAATATTTGGTTTTTTTGCAAAAGCCGAGGCACTTATTTTTATATAATAAAATGGAGTTTAATTTTTTTTCTAGTTAAAGTTTTAAGTGGATCAAAATGGGTACAGATATTGAACCAAGAAAAAAAAATATCGGTGCCATCGGTGCACATTACTTCGAGACACATGTGTATTAGTTTGTTTCGTTTAATAAATAGAACATTTTAAATCAATTTTTATATGGATCGGAGTTGGTATACTTATTTGTATAAAAAAAAATGTTATTAGCGGAATTTTTAATGCCCAAAATTACTTTTTTGCTTATATCTCTTTTATTATTTATTTTAATAAAAATATGTCCATAACTTTTTTTATAGAGCTTATCAAATAGCATATTTCTTGTTTTATACTTTTTATAGCTTTTTTATTTTTTAAGATATTTGCATTTTTATTTTAAACTTAAATCGGTAATATCTCAAAAACTTAAAGAGCTACAAAACATTTTATTTAATAAAAATAACGTATTTTTATTTTCTATTGGCCAGCTTTTTTGCGGTGGCCTCCCGGACTACAGGATTTTTATGCGGAAAAGAAATTCCGCTCTGTATCTTTTCGAACGGCATATTAATTAGACTTGTAAAAGCGTTTTTCTTTTTTTATGTTATTTAATACATACTCAAAATTATCCTATCGGGTAAAAAAGTGCTTTTTCCAAGTTTGGAGTAAAAAACGGGTGCTACTATGACGTGAAATTTTTGGGTGTTTACCGGGACAGTCGGATGCATTGGGATGCTCATACCACACAACTATGCAAAAAATTAAGCAAAAACATATTTATGCCTAGAAACCTGGGTGAGTGTGTATCCTTTAGGGTTCTGAGGGATGCATACTTTGCTACTATTCACTCCTACATTTTATATGCTGTTGTAGCATGGGGTCATGGCAGTGGTGCTGCACTGGTCTTTGGTTTGCAAAGAAGTGCTGTAAGGGTGGTTTCTGGTTTGGGGTACAGAGATAATTGTCGACAAGCATTTATAGACGACAAAATTTTGACTTTTCCATCATTATTTATCCTGAAAACCTTACTGTATGTCAAGACGCACATTGATCAGAATATAACTCACAGCGCTCGCCATGACCATAATACTCGCCACAGGTCTGACCTTGTGCCGGGGTACTGGAGAGTTAGAAGGTGTCAGGATGGTCCTGGGTACCTTGGTATTCAATTTTTTAATAAGCTCTTGGACTCTCAGAGGGACTCTTTTTTAGGATAATTTAAAAAAACACTAAAGGCATTTCTTATCAGCAAAGCATTTTTCCCAGTTACTCCAGGAGTTCCTGGACACATCTATTCTATTCTGTAAACATGTAGTAGTTAGTTGAGTGTTATATTTATTGACTTGTGTCTATGTACAGGGTTATTGATTATAAATAGACCACCCATCTATCTTATTAATTTGACGAAATACAAAAAAATGTAAATATAAAAATTGTAGAGTTCCTAATAGATTATTTTATGGTGTTACATAAAAAACAATCGAGCGTCACGTTTTTGACATATGACATAAAGTTGTCATTTTTTAAATGGAATCCCCTGTATATTGTTTTTTAGTTTTATAGAACTTTTAATTCTCCATTCAGCAATAAATAGTTTTATTATTTTGTTAAAAAAAAAATAAAAAATAATATATATATATATATATATATATATATATATATATATATATATATATATATATATATATATATATATATATATATATATATATATATATATATATATATATATATATAGTTTTATAGAATTTAATTCTTATTACAATATATATTTTATTATTTATTATTGTAAAATAACGAAAATAATATATATATATATATATATATATATATATATATATATATATATATATATATATATATATATATATATATATATATATATATATATATATATATATATATATATATATATATATATATATATATATATATATATATATATATATATATATATATATATATATATATATATATATATATATATATATAATATATATATATATATATATATATATATATATATATATATATATATATATATATATATATATATATATATATATATTATATATATATATTAAAAATATTTATTATTATAATTAGTTTATAGTCCTTAGTAAGTAATGAAAAATTTGTTTTGTCGATTTTATTAAGTTCTTTTTATGACGTATGTAGATACTATTCTATTTAAACATAAATAAATAAATTCAAATTAAAATTGAAAAGTAATATCTTCTTCGGAAATTACCCTGTATATACAAGTTCTATCAAAAAAAGTGCAAAAAGTAATTAAACCATACGAGTTTAAGTGTTTTTTTCCAAAAATTATTTCTTAAATTTTTATCGAATTTATCTTTTACTTCGAAGAACTGTATAAATTGAAACCACCATCACAATCGTAAATAATACTTACCCAAAACAAACATGTATATTGTCCTAAATGGATAAACTAATTTAAAATTTCAAAGGAAGTTTGGATCGCTGTCAGTACATAAATAGTTTGGAAAAACTTACAGAAAAATGCAATAATGCACAAGTTGTGTGGGCGCCTCTATCGAGCTTTTATAAAAACTTTAATTCACTCGCTATATAGATTCCGTTCACTGAATATAAATTTTACTCTTCGAAGATATTTCGTACATGCAGTTTCTTGAAAAATATAGTTCACATGACACGTAAAAATATGTTTCCTTATTGTAATAGATTACTTTTCCTATGGATTTTTTTACGTCGGGATGTAATAAAATAGCAATGCATACAACTTTATTACAGGAGGTTATATTGGGTATAAAAAAAAAGATATTTATTAAAAACTCTTTACTTTGATAATTAAGAATAAATTACTCTGATAAAAGCACCTATAGTATTTTATACAGGGTGTCCCAGAATATGTGGGCAATCTCTCGGAATCTAATAGAAAACCTAAAAATATTATGACAAGTTCCCATCAACGAACTCAAAGACTAGAATTAATGCAACGCCAGTTTGTAGGCAGGGTGTTTGGTTTAGTGATCTGTTTGTTTTTGTTTTGAAAAAACAAACAAATTGCCAGATCTCAAAAACCAAAATCAGAAATTACCTTCAAAATGTAATAAAATTATTCAAAAATATTGGTTTTTGTGTTAATATAGGCAACATCGATTTAAATATAAACATTTATTAATATGACAGTTCCAAGCACCGACAACAAGCTTTTTTGGACAGCTGCTGCATTCGTTTAATAAAAAATGATAGCAAATCAGGTGTTGTACGGCACTTCGATGTCATTTTATGTCTTTCTAGTAGGTTATATTATTCAAACCCGTTTTGTAAACTGACTTGATCAACAGCAACCGAATTGAGCATCTAAAGTAAATGTCATATCTGTCTGTCACTTCAGTTAATAAACAAAATAGTTTTCCGGCTTTAAAAATAATTTTTAACAATAAAGAATCATCGATTTATAAAAATGTAATTTATGGTGCAATGCCATAAACATTGAAAAAGTTATTATTTCCTGAGTTATGTTATTCAGTGTCAACTATCCCTCTTTGCCCCCCTGAATATATTAATGCCAAACAAGGTTTTGTTTACTTTATTTCTATCCAAGAATTCGTTGGTTCCCATAAACTTTTTTCCTGAGCCTTCCCTACGGAGATACAGGTACATAACGGGCGCCCCTGGAGATCGTTTTTATTTAAATAACTGTTAAAATAATAGGCGTCATGTATTATTTTTTTATATAATTTTTACTAGATAAACCTTCTTAAAATAAGCCTATTAAATCATATTTGGCCCATTTAGTTTGCCAGGGACGGACTAGCTCTGACAGAATAATAGCATTTTTTAACACCCTGTATGATAAAGGCTCAACAATATTATTTTTGGATAGCTATAACCTTACACTAAAAAAAGGTATTTTTGATTGACATCGATAAAATCAACTGTTTACGAGAAATAAAATACCGTGATTGGTATTTTTTTTACGTTATACAGGGTGTTCTGTGATTGTACGTCAATATTTAAGGAGGCAATTTTTGGATCCATTTTAAGAAGAAAACTTTATATGGTGGTAAAATTTTCAAAAATAAATCATTTATTATTAATATCTAAAATACCACTTTAGATATTTTTATAAAATTTGGCATACATGTACTATTTATCAAGAAGCTTTTTTTAGTGTACCACATTTTTTTCATTTCCAGCAGTGGCGTTCGTACAGAATTTACCTGCCTATTTTGGCAAATAAAAAAAAATGTGTAAACACTAAAAAATGCTTCTTGATGGATAGTACATGTGTGCCAAATTTCATTAAAATATCTAAAGTGATATTACAGATATTAATAAATAATAAATGATTTATTTTTGAAAATTTTCCACCCTGTATCTCAAAAGTTAAGACGCTTAGGACGTATGTTCATATGAAGTTCTCTTCTTAAAATCGACCCAAAAATTGCCTTTTTAAATATTGACGTACATTTACAAAACACCCTGTATAATGTAAAAAACATTACCAACCATGATATTTGATTTCTCGTAAACAGTTGATTTTATCGATGTCAATCAGGTACACATTTTTTTTAGTTTAAAGTTAAAGCTATTTAAAAATAATATTGTTGAGCCTATGATAAAGGGTGTTAAAAAAATTGCTAATATTGTGTCAGAGCTAGTCCGTCCCTGGCAAACTAAATAAGCTAAATATGATTTAATAAGTTCATGTTAAAAGGTCTTATCTAGTAACCATCGTATGAAAAAAATATTAAATTACGCCACGTATTTTAAAAGTTATTTAAACAAAAACGATTTCCAGGGGCGTCCGTTATGTACCTATATCTCCGTAGGAAAGGCTCGTAGGAAAAAAGTTTATGGGGACTTATTTTATTATTAGAATGAGTACTATAATGATTTTATTAGAGTACTGACTACTATAATGAAAAAAATATCTAGGTATACTGGGAAATAATATTAATAAATTATTAAAACAACAAAATTTAACGATTAAAATTAAATACTACATTATTGCAATTATTTTTATTTGTATGTAAAATATAATTTTTAAGAGTTTAAATTAAAAAAATAAAAATGTGTGTCATATTTTGTTTTAATTTTAAAGACTATCAAAAATGGGTTAATACAGTCACAAAATGGTATATTCTTACACAAAAATTTAAACGAGATTGCTTAATTTACAAATAATTTATTAAAATTAAATTGTAAGAAATACATATTATTGTCACATGTTAGTATTCCGTTCTTGTTTCCGTTACCTAAAAAAATAATAATTATTATAAAATAGGTTAAAAAGTAATAATGGTAAACGAAATTTTGATTAAAACTATACTTTTAATTTTAAAACATCAATATTATCATTACTATTTTATAGCTTTTAAGTTTTTTTTATAAGTTCGTAAATCTGGGCATTTAGAAATTTAACTTTTAATAATATAAGTTTTTAACAGTATGCAAAACAAAAAAGGTTATCCTTACATAAAAGCCAAGGCAAGGTTTTCAAACAAGCCATTTTACGGTCACCAGTATGATTACGATACTTTCTGAGAATAATTAATAAGGAGTATAAATAGACAACTGTACCAAGAGTCTGGAGTGCGGAGGTGGTCAATGGACAGAAGGCTCTGAGGGACCGGTAATCAGCTTCCACATGGAGGAAAGGTACGCCCTTACCAAGTTAAGAGGGTTGGTAATCTACTTTATACTGGGTACTGAGAGTAATGAAGTCGTTATATATTTCAAGGTGACCAAAGTTGACCAATCGTAAGGGTCACATATAGTGGTTATAAAAGATGGTATTACATTGTTTGACGTAGACCCCAAATAGAATTAGCACAAGAGTAAGAGCCGCCCTCTCCGTATAAAGTATTTGGATGCCTCGCAAAATATAATGCGCTACAAGTGGAAAAGAGAGTATACATTACCATTTTAGGCTTTTTTAAAATCCAACTGGATAAATAGAATGAGCCAGTGTGTCATAAAGTATTTTTTTTAGACTCTACACCAGTGGTCGCCAATACGTCGATCGCGAACTACTGTTTGAGAACGGTTTGGTTTACTTTGAACGGGATACATATACAAACGCGCGACGATATTGCGCACAGTTTAATACTGAACGAACAAACTCGCAGCAGTTTCGTTGGAGTTGACCTAAAAATTCGAAGTATTATGGTAAGCAGTAGTTAAAAAGTAAAGACATGCCATTTTCATTTGAAATTGAAAGAACAATACTTCCTAACAGAAGTTTAAGGTAAAAATGTATGTTTGTTATGTAATGCCTCTGTCTCCGTTGCTAAAAAGGAAATATTGAGATACATCATAAAACTGTACATTCGAATTTTAAAAAAGCATTACCATTACGTTCTGCCATTAGAAAGGAAAAACTAAGACAGGTAAAAAAGCCAGTTAATTGAACAACAGTCAATATTTTTAAAAACAGTCGACAAAAATAAGGCTGCAACTAAAGCATCTTACCGTGTGTCCCAGATAACTGCACAAAAAAGAAACCTTATGAAGACGGAGAAATCATAAAACAGGCGTTTTAAGAAGCTGCAGATTCCTTATTTGCCAACTTTAGAAATAAGGACGAAATAGTGTCTGCTATAAAATATATGCAACTTTCTGCTAATTCAGTGATAAGACGAGTAGAAGTAATGAGCAATGATATTTTTTTGCAGTTAAGAAGTGACTTAGATAAATGTGTTATTTTTAACTGCAACTGGATGAATCAACAGATGTCGTTGACATCTCCCAGATGGCTTTATTCGTCAGGATGGTTTTTAGTAATTTCACAATAAAAGAAGATCTTTTGAAGTCTATTCCACTAAAAGGACATACTACTGGACTGGATTAGTTCGAAAATTGTAGGTTTGACAACCGATGCTGCTCAAGCTATGGTGGGTTGTGATAAGAGTTTGGTGGCGCTATGTTGTAATCATGGAAGTTTTCACAATTTCTCAGTTACCACTGTATTATACATCAGCAAGCATTACGTGGAAATTTTCTAAAATTAAACAACGTTATGAAATTGGTCATAAAAATTGTGAACAAGGTTAGAGTTTAAGCGTTACAATGAAGACTATTCAAAATAACTTAGCTATAAAATTGTTAGTCTCAAATACAAAACGTAATTGGGATTTAGTAAGTACTTTAAATTTTTTTTATTTTGTACTAAAGTAAAAACTAAAGAAAAATACCATTTTTAAAATTTTAATAGACTGCTTACTACAATTAATTACAAACTTACAGATGAATCTTCAGTTGTGGTTTCTGAGTCACACCCTGGTGCGGTGTTATAGGAAACCTCTAAGTATTTTTCGGTTGTGGTAGTTAAAGGTCCATCAGATACAGGTTCTTCAGTAGGGGGCTCTTTAGACGTTGGTTTTTCTGTAGGAGTTTCTTCTGTAGGCTCTTCCGTTGGGTATCCTTAAAAGTTAATTAAAATTTTCATTTATTTGCAAGTTGGTTAGTAAATATAATATAGAATAAAAAGAACAAAACATGAAATATATAAACAGATATATACAGGTTGAGTTTTTGCAGTTCCAGATATAGTTAAATGGGGAAAGAAATTTAATTATAAAACCCTGGTTTCAAACATATTTTGCTTCTTTATAGAAAGCGTAACTCAAAAAAACTGTTTTTTTGTTGTAGCCCAGAACTACCAAAAGGGTTTTAAGTTTTAAGTTTTAAATAATTTTTTCCACCACAAAAAAAAAGTCATTCCGTGAAAAATCAGTTGACCTGCCGTGGACCAATAATATTGCCGTTAAAAGCATTTTTCCAGGTACTCTCTAACCATATGGGCATTATGGGCGGGGCAACCATCCATTTGGTACCAGATCATTTGATCTTCCCAAACAACTTTTTTTAAGGCGGGTCCAACTTGATTTTTAAATAAGTCCAAATAGGTTTCTGCTGTCACGTTATAGTCCATAAAAAAGGGTCCAATGATATGATGTCTGATAACTCCACTTTCCAGTATATCTTTTTTTATCGATGCGATGTCTTGGTGAAACCCGTTCCCATGCTCGTCCGATATAGCTCCATTTTTTTGTGAGAGTAGTTCCCCTTTTTTTCTGTAGATGGACACCTTAACTTTTTCCAAGAGGTTCCACTGCTGCAGGCGGGATCCGAGAAGTTGGGGCTTTTGTTTTGGGGGGGTCCAACAGAACAAGGTCATTCAATTCCCTTTGGGGAGTGATTAAATGAGGTGATCGGGCAAATCAATGGAACTGGGGGTGTAGCTTTCCGGCTTCTGGCAAAGTACTTCGAGAGTCTGTTTGGGGAAAACAAGCGTGTAACTCTCAGGGGGTTGGGGGAAAAGGGTAATGAATTGTCATGGGGTACTGGTCGCATTGCAGAGGGAAAATTTGGGATACTGAATGCTACGCTTATTTTTTCTAGTAACCCCGGGTATTCGTCATGCAAAAATAACAATCATCTACGTGATTACGAGGTTCCCTCCAAACCATTGGAACTGCAAATGGCAAAATTTATGCGTCCCTTTTTTGCCATCCCGTCAATGTTCTCGAACACGAACTAAAACCCTTTTTTTGGGGCCCCGGGGCTTATTTTTATCGCCAACTTTACATCCAAAGTACAGTTCATGTTTTTTAAATAGTGAAGATATCGGTTTTTGGTACGCCTTGGGGTTTTTTTGCCACAAATATAACAGAATTTATCAGCTTTATTAACACAAATTCGCGTCGACATTTTTTTTTACACGTAGATCTATCTAATCGAAAAATCAACAGATGTTTACTAAATGATTATAAAATAACGACTAAAGGGATATTTTCCTAGATCCACCTACCTGTCCATAATAATGGGCCCCCCATTTATTACCCCCCTACTAGCCCCCTTCCAGAAATCTGAGGCTAATAAAAACATTTGGGGGGGTTGTTGATATTAGTATAACCCCAAAATTAAAATCAAAAGTTTTTTTTATAGGGGGGATTTTTTTGTTAGACGGGGAATTCCCACGAATACATTTGTTTTTGGGGATATTGTGTTTGTGTATTGGGTATGTAGTATGAACAAAGCGATGCTCATTGTGTCAATTCTCAACATTTGGTTCATTGTTGAGGGTGAATGTACATTCATTGGTAAAACAAATATTTTTTAAAAAATTTCTATCGTTATTTGCTCTTTCTATCATTTCAAAACAAAATGGCATTCTTCGCTCTTCATCTTCTTTCTGCAGCTCCTGATGTTTTTCGAATCTATACGAATAAAATGTGTGTTTTTTTAAGGTGCGCAATACCGTTGTATGATGTTTATTTACCTTTTGCCAAGAACCCTCGTACTAACCATTTTGTTTTCATCCACACTCAGAAGAATATTAAGATCTCTGTTCTCTCTTTCTTCGGCTCTATTTTCGATATCCTGTGTTACAAATTTACAATTATTATTACGGTACCTTTGACAAACGTTTAATAGTTGAAATGGACGGAATGGGCTTGGTGGGAAAATAAACTGAAAACATTTCAGATACTGCTCTAAAACTGTTTTCTGTATAATGCCACTTAATTATGGACACTTATTCGTCGATTAAATTATTCATATTTTTTTCAAATACCAATTGTTACTGATTTATTGACACTTTTCCTCATGTCAGGGACAATATTTATTTTACTGGCGCTTGTTTGGTTTTACCTGAACCGAAAATTTGGTAATTTTGCAATTACATTTAATTGAATAATTCAAGATTTGCTTATTAAAATTTTTTGAGACTTGGCACGAGAGCTTGTCAGATTGATCTCTTCAAAAAGTTATCTCACATTTTTTCTGTAGCCAGTAATTGACCCCTTAAATTTACATTGGATTTCCTATGTTCCGCTGGGCGACGCACCACCCGGTTATAGTAGTCTTATGACCCTAGAGACAAGAAGGGTGTGTTGGGTATGTTTTTTATTTAGAATAAAGTTGTGGACAGAACTTCTTGTGTTTCTGTGTGACACAGCTTTCCCAGGCTTTGTCTGTGTAGGAGTCTCCAGTAAGTCGGGCATGTGCCTCTGGTGGCTCCCTAAATTAGTCGATTTTTCTTTTTCGTTTTGCAGTGATGTTTTCGATACCAGGCACAAACAATAGCTATCCAACCAAGGACTGTTACTGGTATTATGTATAACCGCTTTCTTTCAGTACTGTCACTTCCTGCTGAGCGTGCAACCATCTTCCGGCATTAATAAAATCCCTCGTGGGCTCCCAAAAACAGAAAGAGACAGGTATAGGAATCTCCGTTTACAGCGCTGAGCCCCAGAAGAAGGACTCCATCAAGTCTCTTTTTGATCCCCGAGGGTGAAAGCAGCAGCTCTTCCAACGGCCTTCCCGAAAAAAAAACTGCCTCTCGTCTTAAATGCAAAGCAGTATTTTTTTATCGCGTGCACTTCACTGGTCGGAGTTTTAACAGGAACTGTGACAGAACTTGGTAAAATTTTAGATCTCAATACGTTAAGAAAACAAAGTTTTTGGATAGAAACCAGGCCTTTCTTTAACATAGGGGTTTTCGGTGGTATATCTTAGTATTCATCGTTAAAAAGCTGTTCATAAAATTTACACAATATTTAATTTAAAGTTGTGAGTAATAAGTATGAGTCAGTTGACTTTTAACAAACTTACCATTTGCAGAGTCAAACCAAACAGTCAATATTGCAATCAATAGAATGCACAGGACATTATTAACCTAAAAATAAGTTTTTTTTTATATATTTTATTACCCTTTACTTAAACAGCAGCAAATCATAAATGCAGATGTAAGTTGTTTATATGATACATTTGTAAAGCTTAACTTATTATTATTTTATTTAATATTTAGCCTAATTATTTTTTTAAACCTCTTGTAAGAAATACTTAATAGTTTTGTTTTATTTAAACTGGCATCAAGCCATTATAACGGGTAAAAAAGTGTTTTGACAAAAAATAAAAGTAAACATTCTATTGTAGATTGAGTAAAATTACAGGATGGAAATTTGAAAAGGTAAATAAAATAAATAAAAATAAAAACAGTTTAGTTTAAGTAAGCAAGTCCTGCAAAATAAAGAGAAAATTAATCCTTGGGGCCGTTAACTTCAAAAATGATCTTAATTTACACAAGCATATTATTTTTAGAGCTATTAAATTACCCACTCTGTATGTAGCTCAAATCAAACTCTGCCTGGAATATTTTTTCCAGGTTTGGAGAATGGGATCTGCCCCTTAAACAAGGGTCGTTCGTCGTATTAATGATGTCATTCTTACAAAAACCTTGCTTCTCTTGCCCACCAACAAGCTTTTGGGGATCTGTCGTTTTTTTTTGTTATTTTCAGTACCTGTACTTTTAGATGCCAATACTATTTCTCTACACAGTCCACTGGACACGCCCCAAACCTTCTACATAGTTCATTTTATCCTCCCTAAGGAACCAGCTACCTGTAGGAATATTTTTTCTATATCCCCAAATCTTTAAGTCTCTCGTCAATAAACTGCCTTTTACTTCACTTAAAAAACCCACCGCACGCTAGTACTGAGGATTTAGGCATTCGTAGACTGTTCCATGGTAAAAAAAATCATTTTATGCAGGCGTTTAAGACAAACCTCACCTAGTACAACGATTGACAAAATCAAGAAATTTATATAGATAACGACATAAAAATATTGGTTAAACTTAGAAATATTTTTATAAAGTTAAAGCAAAACAAATATATGTCTCAGGACTTCGAAAAGGGAAAATATAATTTAAAAAAATGTTATCGTATAACCCTAAAAGAAAGCAAAAAACAAAAACCAATTACCCTTTATAATGAAAATAGAGTCGAAGCTATAGATATGCTATAAAAAAAGTTATGATATTCAACAAACGGACTTTAGCAAAGGTTATGTCAGTTATCCAAAGAAAGCTTCAGCTAAGTAAGTAAATAAAAGGCCGGATATATCCTGCGGGATTGGTGTTTTATTCGAAAATTCATCCAATACATAAGTTGGTAAATATAGAAATTATGACAATGGCAAACAAGATAGTTTTTAAATGCTTTTTGCCACGGTTTACGTTTGATCTGAAAAAACAGGAGCGTAAAGCCTTGGGGATCATGATAGGTTAATATAATGTTACTCTTCTTTGCAAAAATTTGCCTGACATAAGCTCCATGCATAATTTCTCAATTCAAGGTGCTATTTATGATCTGGTTTGCAAGACTTAGCAACAAATCAAGATAGAGTCCCTTAAGTCCAGTGAAGTAAGCTGATTTTGATACGAAGAAGACCGTATAATTCTTATAAAATTTGGTTCTAAGTTGAATTGCCTAAAGTTTTAGTATGTTGTAGTACTTGACCCACAGAACAAAAGTTACAGTGGGCACTACACCCATACATCAATAGTTTTTGTGCTGTAGACCCCGAAAGCCTCGATGTCTCGATACCTCTAACGGATCTACCAGATCATGTGGTACTCCATTTTAAACGTAAAGTTTCGTTTTATTTTTCTAATATAAGGTTATCCAATTGTAGTATTTAACCCACAGAACAAAAATTCCAGTGGGCACTACACCCATAAATCAATAGTTTTCGTGATGTAGACCCGGAAGGCTCGATGTCTGGATACCTCTACCGGGTCGACCAGACCATCGTCTATTCCATTTCAAACGTAAAGTTAAGTTTTTTTTAATATGAGGTTATTCAGTTAGGCAAATCAAATGGCGACAATACGCAATTTCGGTTCCCAATGAAGTTAGGTTTCCCAGACCGGTACCTTGCTTTTCAATTATGGTCACGCTTGCTTTGGACACAAAAGTTAGTTTGTGCCAAAAAATATTCAAAATGGCGTATTTTTAACTTACGGTCTCGACTGAAAGTAAGTGATCCAAACCGAGGTTACAATTTTTAGATTTAACATGTAGGTTTTTTTTAAATAAATGTTTCGCAAAGAAAAACCTAAGACGTCGAAAATTCTAAGTACCTGTCTGCAGAGTCTAACTATAACTTGGCTACAAGAAAATACCAGTGTGTTGGAGGAAGTATGTATTCGGAATTTGTAAACAAAAAATGAAATGGATAATTTAAGTATTTAGTAACGATATATACAGTAATTACTTTTTTTTAAATCAAAGAATGTGACACATATCCGGATGCTCGCGTAAAGTGAGTTATCTAGCTTCTCCCGACTACACACACAAAAACACATCCATGAGCATTTTATTGTCTTCTAGCAAAGCTGCAATTATACATCTGCAGACAGATACTTAGATTTGTCGACATCTGCCTTTTTCTTTACGAAATATTCATTTCTATGATATGAAGCTGAATTTTCGGTTCGGATCCCTTCTGTCCGCTGTGTTCACACATCGTCGTTGTGGTTGGGCCCAGTAGGATCTTTTGAAACATGCGCTAGAGTTGCTGGTTATCGGCAACTCTTGTTGCCACCGTATGGAACGGGATCCGAAGCTAAGATGAACACAAGGCTTTAACTCAAGGTGTTAGCATACCGTGCTGATGAGTGAATGACATCCTGTGCCTTAAACAGGTGTCCCCAACGGTGCCTCTGAGATACAGGGCGACCTCTCAGAGTATCTAGCCTTACTGCGGTAATGCGGGCTCTGCCGTGGTGGACTATTACTTCCCTAGCTCCAAACAGAAAGCGGACAGAACCGCTTTATAGGAAAAAGTGACATAGGTGTCTGACCGAAACGGATAAATCCGTTTCGAGAGGTGCCCTCAAGGTCACAAGCAGACAAAGGTGCGCCGACCGAAACGGGTGAATTCGTTTCTGGCCCCAATACCGGCGCTGTTTCTCTCCATCCGAAAACAGGTGCTTAGGAAGGGTGCCCTGAATCCAAACAGAAGGCGGACAGAACCACCTTTATAGGAAAAAGGGTTCCCCGGCTTTAAACAGAAAGGAACATCTGGTTCCTGTAACAAGGACCTGGTAGCTACCCACGTCACTAGACCGGGAGAGGAGGGCATGATGGATCTAATCGTCTGCTCGTCATACTCTCCAGGAGACAGGGACACCAGGACACATCAGAACACATTGTGCTCGTGTCCGGTAGCGACACGAGTAAGAGGAGATGTAAGAACTCTCTCCCAATTTGGTATCGGATTCATTAGAAGTCTGATCCTATTGGGAGAAATATAAAAAGGTGTGAGCCACAATAAACCGAGCGGTCGCAGTGGAGGGCGTAAAAAGTCCACTCACTTTAAACCTACCTACCTACCCCCTTCTGTCAGTTGAAACCGTAAGTTAAAAATACCACTGTTTCGGATAATTTGCAGAACAAGCTTATGTGTCCCAAACAAGCATGTTCTATTTGAAGAGCGATCTTCTGGTCTGGGCCGCCTTCTTCGATGGGGACCGAAAGGGGGTATTATCGCCATTCGGTAAAGCATACCTCATTTGCCCAATTGGGTAACCTCAGATTAAAAAGAAAAAGATACTTAACGTCTTAAATAGACTAGATGGTGGTCTGGTAGACCCGGTATTGGTACCCAGACATCAAGCCTTCCGAAGTCTGTGGCACGGAAACTATAGAATTCTGGGAGCAGTGCCCATTAAGAATTTTAAGTTGTGAGTCAAGTACTTCAACATACTAAAATTTCAAAAAATTATTCGGGAGCCAATTTTCCTAAGAAATTTGCGTCGTCCTTTGTTGAAGGGTCTGAACAAGCAACAAAAATGTAGTCAATACATTTTTTTCCAAAGAAAACTGGTTTTATTTGATTTTATATTTTTATTTCTGTATTGTTAAAAAACATTAAGAAAATTAAGAAAGGATTTAAAGAAACTTTTTTTTTTAAAAGAGAAGAATAGAGGATGAAAGTTTGTATGGAACTTGGACTTAAAAGTATGAAAATTGGTATGTGGGCTATTGATTATAAATAAAAATAATCTCTTTTAAAGTTTTTAAAATTACATTTCTTGGGAGGGTTAAAATGAGGACAAAATTTATATAAACAAGTCGTCATTTTTGAAATTGTAAATGAGGGTTTCAAAGGAAGAATTAAAATTTTATGAGAAATACTTATTACATAAAACAAGAAGTGCTCAATCACGCATGTGACGTGGTGGAGTGAGTGGAGGCGCTAAATTAAGTATGGCTACCCAAACGCCCAGGCATGTAAAGGCAGACGTCGTAGTTCACATATCAAATGTATAAAATTCTCTTGCGAGATCGGGAAAATATAGTATATTCTAGCATCTCTATCTCTTTTTTACCAACATTAAGGTACATATTTCTTCATCATAAACGGGCAAAATTTGTAAATTTTTAGTATTATAATTATTTTCTAAACAAAGTCAAAATGTGTGTCGATTAATTTAAAACTCGTTTTTTTTTTGGTTAATATTTTTATATAATATTGTATTATACTAAAGTAAGTTGCAAAAATGCAGTTTTAATTAAAACCTGACATTGCCATCATAATATATGGTTAACTTAAATAATTAAGGAATATGCTTACTTTCATACTGAACTTCTAATTGGGCTTATTTAACTTTGTACATACAAATTCTAAATGAAAATATTTGTCGCTTAGTTACTTTATCCGTAAAACCTTTTGACGCAGTACATTTATCTTTTCCTTTTGATAACCCTAATGCACATTTAAAAGCTTTTTATGCAAGGTGGATAAAAGAAGTAATAATCAATTATTTTACTAACCCACAATCATACTAACATGGGCCGCAGCTATGATGGAAAATTTCTGGAAATATATGTTTGGAAATATTTCCGAATACATATCAGGAAACTTTGGAAATATGTGGAACTATTGGAAATATTAAGAATATAGAAATAAAAGCTACAAAATTTAAAAAACTAAACATTTAATGAAAGTTTATTATAGGTAGTACCATAAATGGTTAGATTTGGACGGATATTCATGAGAGCATGGCTCGAGTGATTTAAAAAACAGTTAAATTTCTGAAGTATTCAAAACCAGGAAAAAAATATCTGGCTTAAATTCTAAGTACGAATGGTATTTGGCAAGACAATTGCGCGAATGAAACAAAGTTAAAGGCAAAATAATAATTAATCCACAATATAAAATACAGTCGTTACTGAGAAAACAACGGACGACACGATTAATAAAGCCGTAAACTTAGTGATTTTTATAGCCAGTAACGTTTTCCCTTCTACCCGATAGCAAATTCCGATTTTTGACATTTTTAATGAAATTATTTATACATAAGTGTAATTCTCATTTAAAACATAAAAACGTAAATAACAAAAATACAAAGAAAACAGTAAAATTTTTAAAAAAGTAATTACACACGACGACGAGACACAAGTTGTGCACCTTAATCAAGAGGCATATATTTATCGATATTATTCACACTTTAAATATTGTATTCAGCATAAATGCCGTCTTTATGCGGATGCAATTAAACTTCTTTTAAAGCAAGCAATAGCCAATAAGCGATCATCGTTATCGTAATAATATACGTACTTTTTGGGAAATTATTTTTCTAGAATGAAATTTGTACTGCACAAAAGTATAAAAAATATATAAAAATCTTTGTTATGATGATTTAAAATGCATTTTTTTTTTGTATTTTGATATTTCCAAAATTTTAAATTTTTTCAATATTTTCGAGACTCCTTCCACTGCAAATATATCCACACTAGCCGAAGCTAAGGTTGGTTTGGGGCAAATTGATCTGTCAACATTCAAAAAATGTTCTTTTACGTTAATTTGAATTACAGATTTAATAAAATTAACTTTACGTTATTTTCTTAGCGAATAACCCCAAAACCATATATTTGCTCTGCTAACACTAATTACGTACAAGACGCAACTTTAGCACATTTTATAGAGCAAAATAGAAGCTGTGATGATACATTAAATTTAACAGTAAACCACTAGTACCATTTTTTTTAAAAGTTGTTCTTAGAACATAAAAAAACAGAATCTGTATATAAAACTTAGCTTTTTCCTGTATTCTATTTTTATATATAAAAAAACATAAAAAATAGTCGTTTATATTAAAAAAAAGAATATTTAATTGTTACTTAATTGCGATACTGTCATTAGCACTCTCTAATAAAAAAATAAAACAAAATTGTTTTTCTTGTAAAACCCTATTAATGCATTTTTAGCGTAAAATAGTCAGAAAAGTAAAAATATTGCCCATTTTAAAAAATTATGTATTAGGCTCTTTTTAAATTAAGAAGCTGATGTTCTGAAAAATAATTGTTTTTACAATTTTGTTTGGACAGGATAAAGGCGGATGCTACACGACTAATAATTTTCGTTAAAAATCGCAACCCTAATATTTTGCAGTGATATTTTGGACGTCCCAGCGTATTAACTGTAAATCATTATCATCATCATACAGCCCTCTGTGTACATTGTTGAACATAGGCCTCCCTAATCATTTTTCATTCCAATCGATTTTGTGCTGTTTGTATCTAGTTGCTGCAGATCCTCTTAATATCGTCCGACCAACGCGTAGGCGGCTTTCTTACTCCATTGTCGGTTCAGGTTTCACTAAGAAGCCTCTTTTCCCATCGATCATCCCGCATCCTTGCAACGTGGCCAGCTCAGTTCCACTTAAGTTTCGCCATAGCTTCAACGACATCACTGACATTCTGTGCAAATACTCCTTTCTTATGGTCCTGGTGTAATCCTTTTTTTAAAGTTTTTTAGCTGTGGTGTTGTTAGTATTAGGTTTCCTGAGCCGTATGTACATTACTGGCAGCACGCACGATCGAAAACCCTTCTTTCGGATTACGGGTATGTCACTCTTGAAAAGGTCTTTAAGTCTCCAAAAGCCGTCCATGAGAGATACTTTCTTTAGATTCGCAAGTATGATTATCCTCTGAGATGCTAACCTATGGCCAAGGTACACATATCTATCTACCATTTGAATAATACCATTTGTAAGTAACATAGATGATTTAAATTTTGTAAACGGAACAATTTAACTTTAAATTCTAATATACAAGTTTTTTATTTATATTAAAATGGAAAAATATAAATGAGGGCGGCCTTTTCACTTTTAAAAAACCTCACCCAGCTAGGCTTGTTGCCAAATTAAAGGTCTTCGAAGCGCGGATAAAGAACATTTTTTTTTAATTTTGGCGGGAAATTTATTATTTTTTTAGGCTTTAAAATTTTTTATTTTTGAAACAAAGCCTATTGGCCCACGTTATAATAAAACAAATATATGTGATATTTCTTTAGTAGATCTAGCTTCATGTGTTTTATATAATTTTTAAAATGCCCTATGTAAAATAAAAATAGCACACCTTAATTAAGAACATCATAATATATAAAATTAATTATGTATTCCAAATCAGTAGTTTTCAACCGGTGAACCGAGTATCACAGGTGGTCTGTAAGAACCCGTGAAAATAACAAAAACGAAACAATCTTAAGATTAATTTTAAAAAATTACAGAATTGGAAAAATCCCTAACATTTAAAATATATTATTAATTTCAGTACGTAAACTCATATTGGGAATACTCTCTACAACAACAATTCATTGCATTATTTATCGCAAATCATCAGCTTTAAAATCTTGCCTAAGACTTTGGAAAATGTTAAAAATTGTTCCTTAAACTGGTTAACACAATCAAAAGGAGTGTTTTTAAGACGCCCGTTTTTAAAAAAAAACTGTAAGCTGACTTGGACTCTGAGCACGAATTGGTATTACTTTATAATGAATAGCAGACACCTTGCGAAGTACAAAGCTACAATTTTGTGTATGATTAATAATAATTATAAAAACTGGAAGGGTTGAAGCGGTTGCAGAACTGTTTTATCAGGCCAAAAATTTTTTTTCAAAAAAATGGGACACAAAAGTAATTAAAATTTTTTATTACAGAAAAACTGTTAATACTAAAATTTTAGAATTATAAATTATCGAATTAGATGTAGGTTTTATTTTATTTAAAACTTTTAGTCACGAATTCTAATCAACAGTCTTTTATGCCACAAAAAAAAATCATAATAATTTTAATAAACACTTTGATTCGATAAAATTTTGACGTAAAACATATGATCTTTTTTGGTTTTCGACTTCTTTTTTTACTATTTACGGTACTCAATATTTACTCAATTTTTTGCAAGCATAGCTCAAAGCAAAGAACGACACTCCCATAACACAAAAAATTGCCAACCTCAAAATCCAACCGATTACGTACATATGTCAGTTTGAATTCAAATCCCATTTTAATCTTCGTGTTTACCATCTTATGATCGAAGCCAGAAAATCAAATCCAACAAAACAAGTGGATTGACTTAAAGGACATGAGATAAAAATATTACTCCGAAACGTTTATACCAGTCATTTTGAGTAGACACACAGATTTATCGGATAGAATTTCCATCCGATAAAATTATAGATAAAACGCAGTCATTCTGGCTTAATGCAAAATTTAAGCTGCAAGAGTAAATACAGGGTGGCGCAAAATGAACGTTATGATTTAAATGCTTTACAACTTTTTTATCTATAATTTTATTTTCTTTTTGTTTTAAAAATTTGTAAAAAAAACTTGGGAAATTTTTAATTAAACAATACACCATAGAGACAAAGCCAAAAATTATTAAATTTAATTTTTTAAACGAAATGTCAGTTATTCTGACGCAGCATGTGTATCGCCGACATTTTAATGTGCAGGTTGGGCTCACAGCTACAACAGTTATTTGATTGGTTGCTTATTTTTAACAATAAGCTTCAATTAGAAACTTTTTTTGTGCTGGAAGTCCAGGTACAGCGTGCACCGGTGAAAATATTAAACGTGTACGAAAGAGCATGGAAGATAGTCCTAAAACATCAACGAGAAGACGTTTGGCACAGCTTTGGTTATCAAAGAGGTTTCTTTAAAGAATTTTGGCTACATTGCACATGTTTTTTCAAATTTAGCTGGTGCAAGAAATAAGGCCGACATACTACCAGCAAGGGCTTGATTATGCTGTTGCGTTACAGCAAAAAGCTAGAGACAATCGCGTTTTCAGATTTGAGGGCTCCAGACTTTTTTTTTAGAGCTATTTAAAGAAAAGAGTCTAAATTAATAAGCCACAGACCATCCCTTAACCAAAGCATGACAATTACGATGAAATCCGTGCCATAACACCTGACATTTTGCGAAAAGTCACGGAACATGTGTTGGAAAGGGCACGACTTTGTAAAGCAGAAAATGAGCGACATCTGCGAGATACTATTTTTTTCGTTAGGGCTAAAATTATTTACCATTTAGAGGTTGCATTTTCATTAAATGTTGTTAAATATTTATTTACAAATAAACAAATTATACAGCAATTAAATCATAACGTTTCTTTTGCGCTACCCTGTACTTTCGGAGATATAAGTTTTGAATTTTACATTACAAGTGTTAATTTATCGTTAATTTTAGCTGTTTTTCCTACAAAATTTTATACAAAATTGGTATCATTTTCAGACCATTTAATTGCCTTTTATAAGCTATAACTTTAAATAATATTTTATTTATAAAAATATTCTTTTGATGAATAATTATATTTAACCTCCCTAGAATAATTGTTTCCTAAAATTAATTACGTTGTTATCATTTAAAAACAAATAGAAATTGCATGTATATTATACCAAGCCGTAATTATAAACATTTTTTAATCTTTTGAAAAAATTTTAATTATTTTTTACTTTATCACTAAAAAATGCAATGCAATATAGATACTAGTTAAGGTTAGGATATATATTTGTTATATAGTGTTCACTTTTTGATTAGGTATTTTTATAAATATCCGCTGTAATGAATAAGTTTACCGCAAAAATTGTTCCATTGCTTCCAAAAATTATTTTTTTGTCATATTATTATGTTCTTTTTATTAGCCTAAGCTATGTGGATTGTGGTATGTTGATAGAAAATTAGCTTATCTATAAGTTTACTGTTATGTTGAGTGTTTCCTTAGTAATGTAAAAATACCTCAAAAGGTAATTTCTCAACTGTATTATGAAAAAAAGTTATTTTTTCAAAGTAAAGGTGTTTTAGTTTGTTGATATTATCGGGAAATTAAAATGTTTTGTTTTTTCAAACCTATATGGTTTATTGTTTTTATTAGTTTTAATATGCTGATATATATTGTTTATTAGGGTTATACCATGTTAACTAATTATTTTTAAAACAAGATATGTGTACATTCTAAAATAAAATATTTTTTATACATATTTAATAAAATATTTTTTTCTTAAACTAAGTTTAAGAAAATTAAAACATTTGGAATTTGCAATAATTTAAAAAAACTGAAAAAATAAAATATAATTTATTACTTTGTATTATGGAAAAGGGAAATATGTTATTAACAGTTTTTTTTTGTATACCCAATACATTTGTTACATGAAATTGGATTAATTTTAAAATTAGAATTTGTCTTTTAAAGAGCAAATATTAAAGACTAAAAAATAAGGTATATTAACAAATATTACCATACTAATTAACATAGGAATTGTATAGAATTTAAAACTTTGGAGCCCATTATATAATAATATAAAAAAAATGTTGGCTTAACCTTATGCTTTAATTTTTTATTTAAAATATCATTGTATTTTTTTTTGAAAAAAAAACATCTTTTAAAAACATTACTAAAAAGTAAATCATATATTGTTCTTTACCATAAAAATTGACGTAAATGGCACAACAGTAAAACTCTAAGCTTGTTATAACTTTTTATTTAAGTTTTTTATGGTTTAATTAAATGTCTAGGTACTTAATACTCAATAAATCAAAATAAACACTATACTTTTATTTGTAAGAATGTATTATGTTTAAAACAATGTTTATTTTTTTATTTTTAGAGCAGTTTTGAATAATGAAATCATGTTTTGTTTTATATTTTTATATAAGTTTTTTTGAAATCTTGATGTTTGTCTTATTGTTTATGCAAAAAAGTAAACACTTTTTTTTATTTAAAACATAACTTTTTAGTTTAAACTTCGTGTTGTTAAAGCAACCCAAATTTAATAGGCCGGTGAATTACTTTGTCGTTAATTCTTTTTTGAATTATAATTGGCAATATTGGTATTAATGAGTGTTCGATGCTTCTATTTGGTTAAAAAGTGGTCCGTGCGCCCCACAAAGCACTTTTAGGTGCACTGTTGTCGGTCTAAAACCAATGTTGGTAAAAATTCATAACGGAAAAACATTTGCGTTATTTGTTGTTGCTTTTGGCTTTAATAATTTCTAAGCCTAAAAAGTTCTATTTTAATAAAAAAAATTTGCTCCAATTTTAACATATCATAGTTAAAGTAAATCTAGATTAGTTTAAAAATAATTTTTTATTAAGTTTATAAATAATTATTTATTCTTATAGGTGACAACTCCACTCAATCAGATGGAAGAAATGATACTGGACCTGTTACCTTCCCCCCCTTAATTTAAATACGTGTAAATTCATTATACTTTTTCTAATGTTATAAAATAAAAAGCCTCTAATTTACCTATTTTTTTTATCTTCACATAGACTTTAGCCAAAGTACTTACGTATCGTGGGTGTCTTAGGTGAACTAAGAGGAAGTTTATTGACACCGGCCTTAAAGATTTCGAGCTTTGTTGAAAAGGGAAATACATCTGCAGACAGCAGGTTCCACAGTTCCGATACTCTAAAGATAAAGAAACTAACACACAACAAGTGACAAGTTCGTGTACTTTTAATATGGACTGTAAAAGGATGCATAAGAGTAGCATTAAGAGAAAAATTATATTGGATAATTTCTTAGGGCAAAACCCAAAGAAATTTTTACAAAAAAACTGCAGATTCCCCATAGCTTGTCGATAGGCAAGAAAAGGCAGCTTTTCTGTAGGAGTGAAATCAGGCGAACAGCTCTTTTTTTAAATGAGATCAAGATTGCTTACAGTTTTAGTATAACGTCTAAAATAATAAGTAGATATAATTTATATTTATAGGTAATAAAATGGGCTTTAAGAAGTCCATTTTTAATATTACATCTTTATCCTACACAGGGTGTTAAAGAATGTTGTGAGGATAATTTAAAGATGTTTCTACATCTAAAATTGTTTAAAAAAAGTTTTATAAACATGGTTCCGAAAATGCTCTGTTTTTATTTATTTTTTTGTCCAAATAGTTTATTTTACATTTATCGAAAACCCGTTAAGATATTTAGATGAGTTTTGGTACACACAAGTGTATTAATAAACCATACAGTACATACACAAAATTGTTTCCTAAAGCACTTACGTCAGTGGCGTTTGTGCTGGCGAGTCTTTGTATTTATCAAAATAACTGTACGCTAATGATTTGTGCAAAAATTATTGTCGCTTCCTTAGAGCTCTATTAATTTTGTTTGAGGGGGGAGAGTAAAGTTTGTTTGGTCAAAAAAGGCCTATTTTCAGTAACTTTTTATACCATATTGTTATTATAGATTTATTTTAAAAACAAGTATATTATAATTTAACATTAAAAATAAAAAATTTGGTACAAAAATATAAAGAAATAACGGATTTATTGCAGTTTTTCGCTGGTGCCTCCAACACTAGATTATTAAAAATTAAAAAAACAATTTGTTTTAATAAGTAAATTAAATAATCGGCCTATTTGTTGTAAGGTTGATACTAGTTGAAAAATTAAAAAAACTCGACGCCACTTGCTAGTTATTTATATGTAGAATATGTGTACAAATATTTAAAACGATCTGTTTAGTAGTTTTTTTGGAATGGTGGTCACCGACTTTAAAAATTAGATGTTATAAAAAATCGATTTAAAATTTTGTACGCTTACGCAACTGAGTTGGAGCATTAAATCTATCTATCAGCATTAAAACTATCATAAATCCGTCAATTTTGCTTCGATTGACCCTCAAATTTAACACAATATTCTTAGATGCTAAATATTTATTATATTAAATAAAAAAATTAAAACAAGTTGCAAACTTTACCCATCCTTTCCTTAAAATGCCACTAGGGTTTTTTGTTTTGACGCATATATACATAAAACTTATTTTATTAATTTGTACAATGAAATGTTTTCGGAATCATAAATAAAAAATAAAAAGATAGTAAGTTTTGGTTCGCAAACAATGTTCTACATGTAAATGTGACTTCTATATAAACATTTGCGTATACCAGAAATCGTCTTAATACTTCAACCGGATTTTAATAAATCTAAATTAAAGACAGAAAAGTTTAAGTACTCCCCTTCTACGAAAATGGAAAATTTGCGGAGCCATGTTTATATAAACTTTTTTTCACATTTTAAGATGTAGAATTCTCCCTTAAATTATCCTTACAACATTCTCTAACATTCTTTATTACTAATGACGTTATTCATAATATAAGTGTCACATTTCAGGGAATTTTTCTCCAACCTATATTTTCCAAACAAGTAGTTCAGATTGCGCAACGCGCGATCATTTCAATGATAAACTCCCCAGACTAAAAGTAATAAAAAAAACAATCTAAGTCGCAGAAACACACCTTTTTAAATTTAGTAAAGATGTTTTAATTGAATAATGAAATTTATTTTGAGTTGTCACAAACCAGAGTAGAAAATAAGTCTAGTCTTATTCATCCAAATACAAAGGAAACGTATATCTTTAGAGTGTTATATTGTTATGTATTATGATAAATAATTACTTGCTTGGTTTTACAACAAAGTCTTATGTTAAGACCATAAGGGAAAATAACATTAGAAAGCTTTCAGATTTTAAATTAATTTATCTTACACAGTTAAAAAAACAGTTTAATTTAAATAAAGATAGTTAACAATCGTATTAAATAAAATGGTTTTAAATGAGAAATGTAGCTGAGTACTCGTGCAGAAAATTAAAGAAGCTGAAAACTTGGTATTTACATTTTAGGAAAAAGTGCTCCTTGAGGTTTACATTTTGTATTTAATTGCTAGAACAGCCATACTATACCAGCATATCTTTAAAAATGACGCTACTGTTAAGATATACTTAAAATAAAATTATTAAAAGGCAAAAGTCTTAGTATTTACATAGGTACAATAAGTACAATAAATAATTTTCGGAATCGTGAATAAAAAATAGAAATTTATTTAGTTCTGGTTAGAAAACAATTTACTACATGTAAATAGGACTTTTAAAAACATTTTCGTATACCAGAAATCGTCTTAATATCTCAACGGGATTTCGATAAATTCAAATTCAAATTAAAGACGGAAAAGTTTAATCACCCCTTATTGTGAAAATGAAGTAGTATGTCAAGACCATAAAGGAAAATAACATTAAAGAATTTCCACATTTTAAATTAGTTTATCTTACACAGTTAAAAAAACAGTTTAATTTAAATAAAGATAGTTAACAATCGTATTAAATAAAATGGTTTTAAATGAGAAATGTAGCTGAGTACTCGTGCAGAAAATTAAAGAAGCTGAAAACTTGGTATTTACATTTTAGGTGAAAGTGCTGTTTGGGGTAAACTTTTTGTATTGATTTGCTACGACTGCTATACTATACCAACTTATCTTTAAAAATAACGCTTTTGTAAAATAAACATAAAATAAGATTAATAAAAGGCAAAAGTCGCAGTATTTACATAGGTACAATAAGTACAATAAGTAGTTTTCGGAATCGTGAATAAAAAAAGAAATTTATTTAGTTCTAGTTAAAAAACAATTTACTACAGGTAAATAAGGCTTTAATTAAAACATTTTCATATACCAGAAATCGTCTTAATACCTCAACAGGATTTCGATAAATTCAAATTAAAATTAAAGACGGAAAAGTTTGAACACCCCTTATTGAAAATGAAGTATTTACTTCCGGAGCTATGTTTATATAAACCTTATTTTACATTTAAAGATGTAGAATCTTTCCGTAAATTATGCTTGCAACATTCTCTAATACCCTAATACGACGTTATTTATAATCCAAGTGGCACATTTTAGAATTTTTCTTAAACTTACATTTACCAAACTGGTAGTTTAGACTACGGCAACGCGTGTCACAAATAAAATAAACAATCTAAGTTGCAGAAACACACCTTTTAAAATTAAATAAAGATGTTTTAATTGTAAAATGAAATTCGTTTTAAGCTGTCACAAACCAGAGTAGAGAATAAGTCTAGTCATATTCATCCAAATACAAAGGAAACGTATATCTTTAGAGTGTTATATTGTTATGTATTATGATGAAAGATTACTTGCTTGGTTTAATAACAAGGATCTATGTCAGGACCATAAAGGAAAATACCATTAGAAAATTTTCACATTTTAAATAATAAAAACACAGTTTATTTTAAATAAAGACAGTTAACAATCGCATTAAATAAAAGGGTTTTACTCGTGCAGAAAATTAAAGAGGCTGAAAACTTGGTATTTAAATTTTAAGTAAAAGTGCTCCTTGAGGTAAACTTCTTGTATTTATTTGCTAGGACTGCTATACTTTACCAGTAAAAATATACTTAAATAAAAATTAATAAAAGGCAAGAGTCTTAGTATTTACGTAGGTATTGTAATTAATAGTTATTGTATTGTTTTTTTTTGCCTAATACATACAACCATTGCTATAAAAATTATTTTTATATATTTTTTTTATCTGGGACTAGTCCATGAAGGCTTAAAACCTAACTATTATCTTATGTATCTTATGAAATTTAGACTCTGGGTATGAAGAAACAAACAAAGTGGGAAGTTCGAAGATTCTCTGATGGACTGTAAAAGAATACGTATAAGTGGCACTTCGTGTTGCTTTATTGGGAGCTCCTCAAGGAGAAATTAAATAGGTCAGGCAAAAGCCGTAGAAATATTTATAAGACAGCTCACAGGTAAGCTAGGAAAAACACTTTTCTGTAAGATTGGGATTATTAAAAAGGCAAACGGTTTTCTTTCAATAAAATCAATAATGCAAAGAGTGGTGGAAAACGCCATTCTCTTGATATGGGAAAAATATTTCAAAAAAGATTTTATTTGGAACACCTACAGAATATGCAGAATAAAAGGGGAGAAAAACTTGATTTAAAGTGTAATTCGAATTTTTTTGGAGCTGCTGTGGCTATGGATATAATGTGTTTATGCCAGTTAAGGTTTTTTCGAAAAAAATGGCCATAGGATTAAATGGCTCTTTTTTCTGTAGAAATTGGCCGCTCGTAAATAAAGAATGTGTCTTGTCCGATTTTTTTGAATTTGGTGAGAAAAGATTTTACATTAACTTACTTATTGAAAACTGACATAAAAAACTATATATTAGAGTGAAGGGTATTATCGTCGGCAAATCTATGGATAATCAAGGTAAAAAGAAGATCCTTGATGTGAAAAAGAAATAGTGTTGGTGCCACTACGAAGCCCCAGAGTGAAACCCTTAAAAGTGAACATTTACAATATCTTTCTATAAAAGAAAATTTTGTTAAGGAGACCAATTGGGTTTTACTATTGACATTATTATAATTTTGTTCTCATGTCAGCAACCAAATACATTTTTAAAATAAAATAGGATTAAAATAAGCAAATTAATTTTATGTATGCTTTAAGTATAACACATTTTAATTACCAAAAGATTATTTTAATTTAATTTAGAATATGAAAAAATAAAAAATACTACAGTAAATTTTTTATCTATAATTGTTTACGCTTAAGTCAAGTCTTTTAAGTAATAACTCATTTCTTATGTAAAACCATTTGGATTATATATATTAAAGCCAACTGTTTAATTTACAGACAAAGATTAATTGTAGCTTATATTTTTTTCTTTTTATTAATCAAAAATTTAGGAGTTTTGCGCCCAAAAATTCCCTGTTTGAGTTTTTCTTAAAATATACTAATGTAGTTTATTATCTTTCTGCAAAGTCTTAAAGAGTTAGGATAGAATTTATTTCATATTTTTAGTATATGTAGAGTGGCATACATACATGTATAATGAAATATACTGGCCAAAGTATGGGCAGGTGTTTAATTTAAACTGTATTTTGTTTTAAACCGATTAACGGGTAATAAAACTAAAAAATAATAAGTTATATACCCCAGGACCAGGACAGAGGCGGTCCCAATTTAAAGAGTGTAAAAATAAGTCTTTTTGACAAGTAACCAACAAGAAATTTTTACATACTTAGAATTTATAGAACATAGCAAGCATTTATAGTTCTGGGGAATGAAACTTACATGTCCTAGAAAGTATTTTACTACAAAATTTGCTTCTTTTGGCAAAATTAATTTAAATGTGTTTTGAAGAACACGGTGCTCCGGCACATATTGCTAAAACCACATATTTATATAACAATTTTTTATTGGAATTAAACCCATTTTCACAGGGAATTTCCAATTTAATAAATTTTAATTTTTTTAACAAAAAATTAAAAATATGTAGTTTCCAACATCACACATTTAAATGATTAATGACATAAAATTGATTTAATTTTTGTTCTTTTAAAAATATTAATAATGTTACCGCTTGTAAGTTCATAATTTAATTGCTATTATATTTTTGACAAAATTTACGTTTTTAACCTAAAACCAACTTGTAAAAATGTAAAATGCAGATAATATCGTACCTATTGCGTTTATGTCCTTTAACCTAAATTATTTTTTAAACCAATGCGTTTTGCCGTATGACATGTTTTATAATTGTTATTTAGGCTGTTTAGAGAAATAAAAACTCGAAAAAAGTGTCATTTGATTAAAAAAAAAAGAAAAAGTTACCACAACCTTTTAACCATATTGTATAATCACACGTCTCTCAATTTTATACATTTCATTAAGGCCTTTAACTTTAAACGTAATTTTTTTCCATTGTGCGCCATTTTCAAAATAATTGACTGATCCGGAACTTTTTACACACTCTGTATAACTAATTACCAAAAAAATAAAAAAAGACGTTTCTTTGCCCCACAAGTTATTAATTATTAATTAATTATTTTATTTTATGACCATATAGCTTTATAAAAGCAAAATTGATTGTTACACCCCTTTATTTGTAATCATGATAAAGTGTCGTTAACTTTGACTAAAATCTGGCTTAGCTCCGGTAGTTTCCCAAATTTACATTTATCATACATGCAGTTCCGTATAAATTTTCTCTACTAGTTAGTACTATACAAATTTTAGCATTATACCTACTCGAAATTTGTCTCTAGCACTGAAAAATGTCTTAGCCTGAGCTAGGGATGATTTGTTTGTTTTAATAATAAGCCCAGAGAATGAAAATATAGAATTAGGGGAATTTTAAAGAAATTTAAAGTTTTCCGAAATTTTTATCTTTGACATTAAAAAAACATAAATATTTCCAACGACGGCTTACCAATTTAAAAGTAAAACTAACAAGCTTTTGTATATTTGGGGTTTTGATATACAGGGTGTAAAAAGTATGATGCTCATGATTTTAATGGTCGATAGTGGAGCACAGAACAAGTCAAAAAGTTTATATTACATATGTGTCAAAACTTGACAGATTTTTGTCTAAACGATATCCAATACAATCGTTGGAATCAACTATTTTAGAAAAGCTTAACATTGAGCAACTTTCGTTTTAATCGCTTATCGGTAGATTTATTTGCTAATAAAATAAACTAAATTTTAAGTGTTTTGGTCTACAAATAAAATAATAATTATAATAATGTTTTTTTCCAGTTAAAAAATTAAAAAACAATTGGCAACAGCGCTAACCAGAATAAGCCTTATGCGTGTAGTACTCAGTTGTACGTTGTGTTTACCCACCGCGCTATTTTTGTCGGTTTGTAAATCGGCAAAATAAGTCGATATGTTGTAAATTTACGACAACCGTAGTGCAGGTGTACCAAAGAGTTTTGAAATCGGGATATATATAAAAAAGGGCTTAGAACATAATGACTTTTGTTCTTAAAATAGACATTTAGCCTAGTTTTGTGGTAAATACAATTATTTTTTAATTACAAATAAAAACCAATTATTAATTCATTGATTTTTAATTAAATTTAATTTAAAATTAAATATCCAAATAGATTGCAAAAGGTAATTTTAATTATTTGTATGTAAATATATTTTATTTTTTTCTAAGTGTAAATATTTTAAAACATTTGACGTTCGACTCGCTGCGATGAAGCCAGCGCGGTATTGCCACATTTTTTGTAAACTTTGACAAGCCATATTTCAAAAACAATTAACTTTTAACCCATGTATTTTTGGCTTTTTGGACTTGTTTTGAGCTCCACTATCGCCCATTAAAATGGTAAGCATCATAATTTTTACACCCTATATTCTATATTGTTGTGGCGGGGTCATGTAAAAGAGCATTTTTAAACGAATTGATTGATCAATCAAATTATAAAATAAAATAATTAATTAATAATTAATAACTTGTGGGGCAAAGAAACGTCTTTTTTATTTTTTTGGTAATTAGTTATACAGAGTGTGTAAAAAGTTCCGGATCAGTCAATTATTTTGAAAATGGCGCACAATAGAAAAAAATTACGTTTAAAGTTAAAGGCTTTAATGAAATGTATAAAATTGAGAGACGTGTGATTATACAATATGGTTAAAAGGTTGTGGTAACTTTTTCTTTTTTTTTTTTAATCAAATGACACTTTTTTCGCGTTTTTATTTCTCTAAACAGCCTAAATAACAATTATAAAACATGTCATACGGCAAAACGCATTGGTTTAAAAAATAATTTAGGTTAAAGGACATAAACGCAATAGGTACGATATTATCTGCATTTTACATTTTTACAAGTTGGTTTTAGGTTAAAACTCTAAAAATAGCCTAAAACTTGTGTTAAATGTACCAACGTAAATTTTGTCAAAAATATAATAGCAATTAAATTATGAACTTACAAGCGGTAACATTATTAATATTTTTAAAAGAACCAAAATTAAATCAATTTTATGTCATTAATCATTTAAATGTGTGATGTTGGAAACTACATATTTTTAATTTTTTGTTAAAAAAATAAAATTTATTAAATTGGAAATTCCCTGTGAAAATGGGTTTAATTCCAATAAATAATTGTTATATAAATGTGTGGTTTTAGCATTATGTGCTGGAGCACCGTGTTTTTCAAAAATATTTAAATTAATTTTGCCAAAAGGAAGCAAAATTCGTAGTGAAATACTTTCTAGGACCTGTAAGTTTCATTCCCCAGAACTATAAATGCTTGCTATGTTCTATAAATTCTAAGTATGTAAAAATTTCTTGTTGGTTACTTGTCAAAAAGACTTATTTTTACACTCTTTAAATTGGAACCGCCCCTGTCCTGGTCCTGGGGTATATAACTTATTATTTTTTTAGTTTTATTACCCGGTAATCGGTTTAAAACAAAATACAGTTTAAATTAAACACCTGCCCATACTTTGGCCAGTATATTTCATTATACATGTATGTATGCCACTCTACATATACTAAAAATATATGAAATAAATTCTATCCTAACCCTTTAAGACTTTGCAGAAAGATAATAAACTACATTAATATATTTTAAGAAAAACTCAAACAGGGAATTTTTGGGCGCAAAACTCCTAAATTTTTGATTAATAAAAAGAAAAAAATATAAGCTACAATTAATCTTTGTCTGTAAATTAAACAGTTGGCTTTAATATATATAATCCAAATGGTTTTACATAAGAAATGAGTTATTACTTAAAAGACTTGACTTAAGCGTAAACAATTATAGATAAAAAATTTACTGTAGTATTTTTTATTTTTTTATATTCTAAATTAAATTAAAATATAATCTTTTAGTAATTAAAATGTGTTATACTTAAAGCATACATAAAATTAATTTGCTTATTTTAATCCTATTTTATTTTAAAAATGTATTTGGTTGCTGACATGAGAACAAAATTATAATAATGTCAATGTAAAACCCAATTGGTCTCCTTAAAAAATTTTTTTTATAGAAAGATTTGTAAATGTTCATTTTTAAAGGGGTTTCACTCTGGGGCTTCAGTACCAAACTATTTCTTTTTCACATCAAGGATCTTCTTTTACCTTGATTATCCATAGATTTGCCGACGATAATACCCTTCACTCTAATATATAGTTTTTTATGCCAGTTTTCAATAAGTAAGTTAATGTAAATATCTTTCTCACAAAATTCAAAAAAATCGGACAAGACACATTCTTTATTTACGAGCGGCCAATTTCTACAGAAAAAAGAGAGCCATTTAATCCTATGGCCATTTTTTTCAAAAAAAACCATAACTGGCATAAACACATTATATCCATAGCCACAGCAGCTCCAAAAAAATTCGAATTACACTTTAAATCAAGTTTTTCTCTTCTTTTATTCTGCATATTCTGTAGGTGTTCCAAATAAATTCTTTTTTGAAATATTTTTCCCATATCTAGAGAATGGCGTTTTCCACCACTCTTTGCATTATTGATTTTATTTAAAGAAAACCGTTTGCCTTTTTAATAATCCCAATCTTACAGAAAAGTGTTTTTCCTAGCTTACCTTCGAGCTGTCTTATAAATATTTCTACGGCTTTTGCCTGACCTATTTAATTTCTCCTTGAGGAGCTCCCAATAAAGCAACACGAAGTGCCATTATAAAATTATTTTTTGTATTTAATTCTATAATAATGGTAAATTAAATAAATTAAAATATGTGATTTTTTTGAAAACCCGTCGAAAAGTGTTAACAGTAGGGCTATTCATTATGTCACAAATTTGAAATATGCCGTTATCGATTTTTTTTTTAATTTTAAGTATATTAAGTAATACATAAGCGCCCAATTCCAGTTTTTCCTCCATGTCGTTGGCAAAATACTAAAAAATAAAATTTTACCCAAAAAAATAATTAATATTAACGTTATCAAGTGCGACTTCTAAATATAAAGGGTGTGTCGTCTTTTTCTTCTTCTTCCTACCCGGAAGCCGTCCAAATTTACTACCAGCGGCAGCCGACTAGATTTACTACCGGCGGAAGCGCAGCTTCTTGGTCTTTTTGTGCCTAATCTCCCAATATCTTTTATACCAATCCTTTCATTATTCTTGTTTCTTCTACAAGCCTAATAATCCCAAGACTGGTTGATTAATATTTCCTGTAGGCTCATTTTCGGTTGCGCAAATAGAATAGAATAGAATAAATAGAATAGCTTTTTTTCCCCTTTGGACATTGGTACATAGGTTCGCAAATAAATTTATATATTCAAACAAATAATAATATTGTTTATATACATAATAAAATACAAAGTCAAACTTAATAAAGAAATTAAAATTCATAAAACACAACACAAAAAAAACAAAGTTAAAATTTAAAAATAAAATAAATATAAAAACATAAATTAAGCTAGACATCACATATAATTGCTGTACACTGAATAAGCAATACCAAGTGGAATTTAGTCGCTTACAGTATAAACACAAAATCAACGACATAGTTAAAAGGGGTCAATATTAAGGTCTTTGGTTTTAATAAACTTTCTACGGAATAAAAGGCTCCCCCCCAAGAGAAATTTTTTCTTCTTTATTAAATTTTTAAACCCCCCGGGTTCGAAATGGGGGCCCGACTGTTGCAGTTTTGTACAGTTATAGATGGGGGGATCGCTCAAAGAAAGAATCTTACGTTTAGGGATAAAACAAATCCTTCATTCGTGTACCATTATTTGAATTTAAATTTTGAAATAAATGTCTATTTTTTTTTAAAAAAAGGGGTTTATATATATATAAAACATGGAAAAGTCAAAATTTTTTATTAACAAAAGTCGATCTGCACGTTCTAATATCCCTAAAAAATTAGTCTCAATATTCCTTCTGAGCTATTAACACCCTTTCACATAGACTACGCAACCCCAGATGATCACATTATATGTAAGAAAACTGTAAGCCAAAGAAAATATGGCCATTAAACTCGCTTCACTCAAGGTATTTTTCAATTTAAGAAAGCAAAAAAAGAGTTTAACTTGCACAAACGTGTTCAATGTGTGCACAAAAAAAAG
>JAHBCN010005762.1:103021-105247 GCA_019359885.1 Listronotus oregonensis | reverse complement strand
TATGTTACTTTTGAGATACAGGGTGATAATTTTTTTTTTAAAAATCAGTTTTTTATAATAATTGAGATAATATTGTAGACATCTTTATAAAATTTATTACATGTCTTTTATTCATCAAGGTGCATTATCGATTATTTTTTTTTTTTATAGGGCGTCCGTGCAGTTTTACATTTTTTTTTTTTGGGAAAAAAAAATTAGGCCACGCTTTCTTTAAAATAAAAATTATTTTAAAAAAATTTTTTTTTTTGAGCAAATTTTTTCCTTTTTTTTTTTTTGACCGACGAAGGGTTTTCGCTAAAAAAAAAATTAAAAATCGTTTAAAATTTAAAAGCTCAACCTTAAAAAAAAAAAAAATCGTTAATATCTCAAAAACTATAAAAGATACAAAAACTTTTATAACACAAAAATACAGCTTTTTAAAATGTCTCTATAGAAAGTTAAATAATTTAAAAAAATGTATCATAATAAAGAATATAGTTATTTTGCTATTGTTCTGTCACCCAATCCTTTATTGTTTCCCACAATTTGTCAGGGAGCGTTTCAATTGTTTGCTTGATTAACTGTGGACTTTGGATGTTTTTGCGGTAAAAGAGTATAGTGTAAAGTAGCACTCGATATCACCAGTATTGTGTCAGTAAATTGGCCAGCTCGCGTGTTACTTTTAAAAATACGTGTTACTTACCTTTATGCCATCCGGACGAGACCTACACTTTAACGTGGAATTCAAACCACACACAACAGCAGGTAGTCCAGATTACTAACTCTTAGCTGGTTTGTACTTGTTTTTTTGTTTAATTTTGCCTTCCCTAAATTGTAATACTTTATGAAAGTCCTTTTAGGTTTTTATTTTATTAAAATTCTCTTAACAGTCGTATTTAAATTAATATCAAGATTTCAAAAATGAAAAACGTACAGGAAGATCCATTTAAAAATCAGTTATAATAAAACCAGAAAAAAAAAACAGTTCTGAGGTTAAAATTGTTAAATTTAGAACTATTAGATGTGACGAATATAATCAAAACAGGGATCTCTCTGATTAATATCTCAAAAAAAATCGTTAACGTCTCAAAAACTTAAAGAGATACAAAAAATTTTATGAAACGAAAAATACAGCTTTTCAAATTGTCTCTATGAAAAATTAGAAAGATTTTCGATAAGATGAATAATAAAGGAGATAAAAACAAAAATGTGATTAATTAAGGAATTGATCCCCAAAGAAAAACAATTTTTATTTTTTTAAGCGAAAACCATTCGTCAAATAAAGAAAAATCAAGAAATGAAATTTGCTTAAAAATAAATGAGGATTTTAAAAGTAATTTTTATTCTTAAGAGATAGCAGTGGCATAGTATTTTTTTCCTTAAAAATATTCAATTCAAAACCCGTACGGACGCCAGTGGTAGAGAAAATAAAAAATTTTGCACATCAGAAAATGCACCTTGATGCATAAAAGGCATGTACCGAATTTCGTAAAGATGTCTACAATATTTTCTTAGTTATTATTAAAAAACTGATTTTTTTAAAAACTTTTTCACCCTGTATCTCTAAAGTTAAGACTTTTAGAACATACATTCATACAAAGTTTTTTACTTAAAATAAGTCCACGAATCACCCCCTTAAATATTAGGGAACACCCTGTATATCTTTCCTTTATTCTGGAAAAAGGTCAATCAATTTTTTATACTAAAAATAACTCTTCTTCTGTTTTTTTTAAAATAACAGGTACATTTATTTTACAAACGAGACAGATATGAGAGAAAGGAGTCAGTAAATTCGTTAATTAACTTTTTATAATTAATTTCACCAAATGCTAAAAACATCTGGCAAATTATTGGGGATAAGTCTTTATAAACTTGTTTTAACTTTCTTTTACATTTACAAACTGGCGTTATTTTTAGAAAAGTCATAAGAGCAACTTCACCTACAAAATATAAACAACATTTTTGGATCGGTGCCTAATTAGGACACATAAACCTTAGAAAATCACCTTTACCTTTTTTTATAGACGAAATAAATATATACAGGAGAACAAATATACACAGAGACATTTATTTATACAGAGGAGTAGGTGAATATACCTGGTATTAAAGGAATTATTTTACACATTTTTTCTTCGTTGCTAAAATTGATATAATTTTGAAATTTGAAATATATATATATATATATATATATATATATATATATATATATATATATATATATATATATATATATATATATATATATAT
>JAHBCN010005762.1:53021-98021 GCA_019359885.1 Listronotus oregonensis | reverse complement strand
AAACCTTATTTAAAACGACTTTTATTATTAAAACATTCAAACAAAATTAGATTAATATTTTTACAAATATAACCCATAAAAAAGGCGTTTTGAAATTTTTCTTATGAAAAGTTATTTAAAAAAATTTTTAACAAAGGGTTTAAACTTTCAAAAAATCAAAAAAATTGATTCGATTTAAAAATAAATTGATTGGTTTAACGAAAACGAAACGTCGTAGGAAACTCTAAGCTGTTTTTAATTAAAAAGTGGCCATAAGAAAGTTGATTGTTTTTCCATTTCTTTAAATAACGTAAGAAACAAATAAACAAATCGGAAATTTGGTATCTCTGGAGTCCTCGGTTTTGCAATTTTAAAGTAATGGTTTTACGCAAATACAAATTTATATTTAACCGACTTTTTCTTAGTTTAGATCCCCATGCAGCTTAGTCTGTGGCACTCTATATACGGTCAACGATCCCAATACTAACCTAACAATTTAAAAATAAAGACACCAAAAATTCAATATGTAATCTACCTCATAAACGACTTCGTACATTTAAAAAATTAATTGTAAATTGTTTGTTTTGGCCACATTATTATTTCTTTGAAGTTTTCGAAACATCTGCTGTATCATTCACATTTAATAGAATATCTTAAATCCTACAAACGAAAAGTACAAGCAATATAAATACAGATTTACAGAACTGACCTAGTTACTAAAATAAATTAAAATTATTTCAAACATTAATACTTAAAATTTAGCAATTCACTATGGCTTTGAATGTAACATAATAAAGGCGTGTTTACGATTTTCGATTTTCTGGTTTGTTTAGTTTAAAATTAAAACTGTAAACATAATATTCTATAATTACCGGCAAAAAAATTAAAGTATTATGACGAAGAATAGCTATTTTGGATATAAGTTTGCGAAATAGTTGGGTTTTTGTCCAAACAAAAAAAAATCTGGAGGTATTAGATCCGGAGATCGTGGTGTCTACCTTATAGGTCTATGCGTTTTTATCCAGGGGTTCCTTAAGTGGGTACTTAAATACTCTTTTATTCGAAAAGTGTTATGGGTTGGGGCGCTATCTTGTTAAAAGTAAATCTCTATTACTTCACTTAAAGGAACATCATCAACGATATCAAAAAGGTTTGATTGGAGTATGTCCAGATATGTATCTGCACTTTAATTTTGTTCAAATCAGCGATACACCGGTTTATTTTGAAATAAAAAACAACTTACATTTAAAACGTTTTAATTTTTTTAACTCTTTATTTTCTAGTTAAAGAATGCTAAAGTTTTGATGGATTTTTGTACAAAAACGGTGCATATAATCTAGAAAAAACAAGATAACCCTATTTTTGTCGAAAAATATTTTTTTATTTAAATTTATAAAATCTAATGTAGCTGCTACTGATCAATTCTCGCCAAAAAAATACATACATATTATATGACCTAACGTAACATACAACTTATTAGAATTATCTCAATATTATTATTTTAAGAAAATATACAGGGTGTCCCAGAAGTTATGAGACACAGAGCAACAGCAGATTTCTCAGGTCAAAATAATGCAATTAACGTCAATTTGCCTTATCCGAAAGTTGATAATAAGAAAGAAACAGGATAGTAAACTTTTAATTTTGTTTTCGTTTTTTTGTAATAATTTCTTAACTAAATGACATAGCGGTACAAAATTGTGGATTCAGGGGTTTTTTAAGGCGAGAAATTCAAATTCGACCATACTTTTGATGTTGCTAATAGAGGGCGCCAGCTACGGCCTAACCCACTTTTTTAGATGACATAACTTTTTTTAAGCTTAGTATATTAACCTGTTTATTAAAAAAGAAGTTACTATAATTCCCGCTGCGTCGAAAATGTATACTTTATTAGGTCTCTAAGAGCAACTGTTTTCGAGATAAACGCACTTTAAAGGACCCCGCAATTTTTTTTATGGAAAATGGGTTTTGGCCAATTGTTTTTAAACTTTGCAAAGTAATAGTTTTCAACATACTTATTAAAAGTCCCCACGGGCACAAAACCCAAAAACTCCTCTAACACCCGTAAAATCAGCCTTAAAGGTCACTGGGGATTCGGAGACCTTTGAGGGTGCTTTTGGAGGAGTAAGAAGGATTTTTGGGTTTTGTGCCCGTGAAGACTTTTGATCAGCATGTTGAAAACTATTATTTCGCGAAGTTTGAAAACAATTGGCCGAAACCCATTTTTCATAAGAGAATTGCGGTCATTCTTATAAATGTAACTTTCAATCTTTCAAATAAATTAAGAAAATACCATATTAATGACCCAACAACGCTGTGTGTGTCAAAACTTAAGCGTTTGCCAATATATTTTAAAACAAAGTCTTTTCGATGCAAAAAAGGTGTTTTAGTCACTTTTAAGATTAGACATCAAAAAATGTACATTTTTGTATTGCTACCTTGCAATGTGACTAAATTTTTTTCATTAAATTCATAAATCCCTTTTTACATTTCTCATAAATGTTAATGTCACGCGTCACCAGCACTGCCTTAATTTATAACGCGTGAAAATATCGCGCAGTTTAAAAATAGAATATGAAAAATTATTTCTAAAATTAAAAAATGCGGAAATTTAGGTGTTTCGGTTCGAGACGATAAATTTGATGAGCTGAAATTTAGACCACATAAAACAATCATAAATAAACATAATGTACCTAATTACCGCAATAACTCATGTATATCACATGAGTTAATAAAAAAATAATAATTTTGTTGTATACGATACGGCAAAAAATATCAAAGTGATTGTTATTGCGTAAAGTAAAACACACCTTATTTTGTAAGTTATGGAAAAAAGGCAATTTTAACAAAAGTTCTAGCCTAAAACATAAATTAGATTCGCTACAGGACACGGGAGCTAACATTCAAAACGTGATTTGTCACAAAAAATTGAATATCCCTTTTTTGTCCATTCGATTTATATTTTTCAAACCACATATTTTTGTTTACTAATATATATGTGAAGCATGTTATTTTCGAGCAAATAAATTACATAAAAAATGTTTTTTAATCAAAACGTGATCTGTCCATCAATATGTATCAATTAAAACATGATTTGTCCCTGGATTTCATTTAAAGCGTGTTATGTCCATATTTTAAATAATTATTAAAAATAATAAAAAGACATTTTATTTACCAGATTATGGCATATTGAAAGCTTATTAGAAGGCATTAAATTTAACTTATAATATTAGCCATAAAAAATGATCGTCCTATAAAATAGACAAATAAACTTATGCTGTTTTTATTCTATTTTTTCAAATACTGCGAGTTGATTTAGAACTTTTTTTTCAAAATATAAAAATTCTAGATACGCTCCACTGACATTAACCAGGCCAAAATAATGTAAGGCATATTGTAACATATAATTTGTTCTTTCGAAAGCACAGCCCACTACACTTTAAGATCTTCTTCTTCCCTATGGGAGCCGTTTTGATTTACTTTGATTGTCCCTAACCTCGCATTATCTTTTATACCAATCCTCCGATTAGTCTTGTTCCTTTTACCAGTCTGTATGACCCCGAAACTGGTTGGTTGATATATTCCTGTGGGCCCATTTTCGGTTGCCCAAATAATGCCTGTCTTTCGTGATTTAACGCTTCACATTCACACAGTATGTGGTAGGCTGTTTCTTCCCCCTCGTCGCACATTCCCCATTGTATGAGCCTATCTTGTGTAGGTGTCCTCTTAGGTTATCGTGCCCTGTTAGCAGCCCTATTGTTATGAGAAGCTTTTTACTACTTTGTAAGAGTAGTTCTTTCTTCGTTCTTCTACTTCTTATTCTACTAAGGCTCCTCCAGTATTCTTCATGTTTGTTTCGGATCGATTCCCTAGTTTGCCCCCGTGCTGTGGTTTTGGATAGTGGTGGTTAGACAGTTCAACATGGTCAAAGCTGCAATCATGGCCTATTGAAGCTTATTTAAATAAATGCTTTTTGACGCCATTTTAAAAGCAAATGTCACATTGTTATATATGGTTTAAATGGGAATTTTATGGCTTTGACAGACTAGAAAAACATATAGGGTGGTATTAAAAAAAAAGTCGCTTCTGGTTAATCCTGTAGTATAGTATGGGAGTATAGGTAGAGTCAAATCCAGTCCTCGTTGAATAACCCTGTACAACGGTAAATCTAAAATCACTTAAAATATTGAGTTTTCATAATGTTTATTACCATATAAATTATCTAATTTAAAAAGGAACTGCAGGCTTTCTAAATAAAGACCTGGAAAATGTTTGTGTTTTAAGGATGCATGAAATTTTTTGGCGCGGACCAATAAGTCGGGGGCTTAAGGTATGTTAAATACGTCTTTGATTCTATCTTTATAATTGAAAGGTAAGTAGATATTTTAGACTACTAAAACATAGAGACCCGCAATGATTATTACTGAGGAATAATTTAATAATCTTAAATTAAAAAAATATATATATTAAAATATTTTTTTCATTCATGCATTCAGTTGGTAAAAATTAAAAAATAAAGAATAAACTGATAGGCTTTTATATAATTCATTTTATCGATCAGTTATTTCATGGTATTGTATAAACTAATATTTCTAAGAGGGCGTGTCTGGAAAAGGGCTAAATAAAACTTTGCTTTAAAATTTCATGTTTTTCGATTGTAAAACTTCTTTGCCAACGGGATTGCTAGACTTCCTGTCAATTATTGAATTAAATAAAATGTTCCGGTAAACTTTTATGTTTTTTAATTGTTAATCTCTTTGCTCTGTTTAATCACATGTGAGTTACACTTGAGCCTATCGCTAAGTCTACTGCATATTATTCGGGACTGGATTTGGTTGGATTTACTAAGAGATCTTTTACCATAACCTAACATAACTCTGTGTTTTAAGTCTGACATACCACGTCTTAATTCAAATTGTTAATAATTCCAAACACACAAAAGCTTGTTTTGCGGCAAATGCAATGCAAAAAATTATAAATAACAATATGCCAACATCAAAAGTAACCACAAGGAAATTAGAAGTAGAAAAATCTTACCAGGTATTACATTTTCAAAAGAAAATAAAAATAGCACTGAACCAACGAAAAAAGAAATTTTTTAGATTGCAATAGTCACATAGACAAGTAACTTTATATATTTTTTGAACCAAACTTTTTTGTTAAAAATTAATGTAAAACCGAATGATGTTTAAAATTACTGTAAATTTTAATCTTTTTGTTTGATTTGGTAATAAACTTTTCGATAGAAATTTTAAAATCAGACTAAAAATGGACTTATGTATAAATCGGGGGTTTATTGGGTAAAATACATAGAAATTTTGGGGGTCAAAATTCCGGTAAAGTTTTTTTGAAAGTTTCCTGTTTGAGTCTTTTTACCCAATAATTTTTATGTCTGTTAAATAATTTGTTTTAAAATTTTTTTATTCACCCCCCAATGAATTAATTTTAAAAAGGGGTTCCAATTTTGGGGTACCAAGGTTTTCCGAATTTAAATTTTAATTTATCTTTCCTTTTCAGCCCCTGCAATTTCAAATTTTTTTTTCAATTAAAAAAATTCTCAAAAAATTCCTTAAAACTTTTTGTCTTTTTTTTTCGGACGGGCCAATATTTTTTTTTTTAGAAAAAAAAAGAAATTTTAAAATTTAAATTTTTTTTTAAAAATTTTTTTCTTTGGTTCGAAATTCCCAAAAGGGAATTTTAGAAAAACCCCCGGGTGGTGAAACCCCAAAAAGACAAGCCTTTTCCTTTTTGGGGTTTAAACCGGGCAAAAAATTTTTCCCCTTTGGGGCCAAAAATAAAAAAAACACCGGTTTGGTTTTTGGTCTTTTTTTTTTCCTTTTTTTCTCACAAAAGCCAAATCGAACGAGCTAAAGTTGACAAATGTGTGATAAATGTAATATTATTAACAAATAATAAATTTCTTGTCATAGAAACTCAATATACTAGCTAAGTATTTGATTAATGAGTCTAATATACCTAAGAATATTTTTCCCTTTTTTTTTATTCCTAATCAAAATTTTTTTGAGCGAAAAAAATAGGCGAAAAATCACGGTCAAAATTCCCACGGTTTCAGTTTAAAAAAGAAGGGGAAATTTTTTCCCCTTTCTATACTATAAACTTATGTTTTTACGAACTTTTTTTTGGAAAAATTTTTTTTGTTAAAAGCAAGTCTGAAGGGGAAACCTAAAGCTGGGTTTCCACTCCCCCCTCGTCCGGAAAAAATTAAAACTTGTTTCGCCCCTATTTGGGGGAAACGTTCCCCTTTTTTTGGGAAAAATTTTCTTAAAACAGAGACACTTCTCGCAAAACAGCTTATTATATTGTAATCTCAACTTCTATTTTTACCATTACCTGCTATGTGCTTGAGATATTGACTCTAAAAATAGAGAAAATAGGGATTTGAAAAGCATTATTGTCTGTAAAACTTTTAAATACTTTTAAAAGTGTACCAGCTCTATATTAAAAATGAAATATTTAATCACCTAAAAAATCAAAAGAGTAAAGCTACATGCGGGTATAAATTTGTTTCCCTTTTTTTCCCCCTATGGTTTTTTTATACCCCAAAAATAATGACTGTATCCTCATTTCTTTTTTTCCCGGAAAAAATCCCCCAAAATTCCCCCCCCCTTGTTTTTTGGATTTTCTCTGAATTTAGTCACTAAGATCCTATACTTAAGTGGGTAATAAGGATTCAAATTATTGTGCTTAGTGTATCAAAATTCGTACTCTTTTAATTTTTATCATCAAAATTTTTTTTCCCCCATTTTTTAAGGGGGTTTTTTTTGGGTTTTCATCCAGCCAACGCTCTATTCTCCTAAATAGTATTTTGTTTTGTTTAAATTGTTCAGTTATTTTTGTTTAGTTAGAGTGCGTGCTTGGTATTAAATTTCAAAGGTGGGGAGATGAGTTTCGTTTCATTTAGGTGATGTTCATTTTAGTTATTATGCAATTTTTTTTGTTTTTATTTTTTAATTTGTATCCATTTTCATATTAAAACAAATGTCTTCTTTCTTAGCTTTTACTACTCCATTGTGTGCCCAGTTTCATCTTTTTCGAATCTATTTTTTTTTTCTTTTAAATTTCCAATATGTCTTTATTTATAATCTTTAAAATAAACAGGTTGTCCCAAAAATATGTGTACCGAATTTTTTGACATTATATTATACTATGACGTCAAAATAGGTCGATTTAACTCAAAGTGGTTTTAACCCCCAAAATTTTGGAAAGGGAAAAAATTTCAAAATTTTTAAAATTTTCCAAAAAAAATTTTTTTTTTTTAAAAAATATTCTTTCCCGGGATTTTAAAAAAATTGGGTTTAATAATTTTTTTAAAAAAATTTAAAGCTTTTTTATAAAACTTCTTATTTTTATTAAACCAAAAAAATTATTTAATTTTTTTTTTTAATCTAAAAAGCCTTTTTAAATAAACATTATTTAAAGATTTGCGAAAAAAATTTTTTTAAAATATTTTTTTTTTTTTAAAATATTTTTTAAAAACAAAAAAGGGTTTTTGTCAGTTTTTTACACAAGTTTTTTTTTAGATTCCCAAATTTTTTAAGAAAATAAAAATATTTTAAAACAAGGGGAAAACTACCTTTTTTCACCGTTGAAAACACGGAGAACGAATATTATTGGTTTTTAAAACTTTTTTTTTTTTAAATTTTTTAAATTTTTTTTTTTCCAGTGTTTTTTTAAAAAATTTTTGCTTTTCCCCACCTTTTGGGGTTTTTTAAATTCATAATTTTTTGGGTTTTTTAAAAATTTTTTCAAAAATACATTTAAGGGTGGAATTTTAAAAAATTTTTTTTTTAAAATTTTTTTTAAAAGGAAAATTTAAAAATTTTTTAAAAAGAAAATTCAAAAACAAATAGGGGGGGGATAAAAGTTAAATTTTCCCCCAAATTTTTTAAGAAAAAATTTTAAAATTTAAATTTTTAAAATTCCCAATTTTAAAATTTTTAAATTTTTGGAATGGGGTTTTTTAAATTTTTAAATTTTATTTTTTAAAAATTTTTTTTCAAAATCTTTTTACTTTAAATTTTTAAAGGAAAAAAAAAATTTTTAAAAAACCCCCCTGGCCCAAAAAAAACCCCCGAAAAACCCCAATTCTTTTTGGGAAAAAAATTGAATTGGTTTTTTAAACTTATAAAAATTTTTTTAATATTTTTGAAGCTTACTTTTTAGAAAATTTTTAAAGATTTTAACCTTTTTTAAAAAAAAACCCAAAAAATTTTTGACAAATTAACGTTATTTTAAAACAAACCAATAAGGAAGGTATTTTAAAATGGGTAAAAATTTAATTAAGGGAAAAAAATTTTTTTGTTAAAAAAATAATTTTTAAAAATTTTTTTAAATTTCCAAAAAATTTTTTTAAAAAATTTTAAAACCTAAACCGTTGGACCGAAACGGGTTAACCCCCTTTTAGCACTTGTTTTTTTTAAAAATTTTGGGGGCCCCAATTTTTACCTTTTTTTAAAATAAAATGATTTTTCAATTTGTTCATTTTCCTTTTGGGAACCCGAATTTTTCAAATTTTTTTCCCCCTTTTTTAAAGTTTTCCCAAAAAAAAATTTAAAAATTTCCCGTTTTGAATCAAAAAATACCCTTTCCATTTTTTTTGTTTAATTGGGGGTTTTTTAATTTTTTTCCTTAAAAATTTTTTTTAAATTTTTTGGCATCCCTTAAAATAAAAAATTATTAAATAAAATTTTTTTAATTTTTTAAAAAAATATGCAATTTCAAGAATTAAAATAAAAAACCCCAAAAAATTAAAAATAAAAATTTTTTTTTTAAAAAAAAAAAAAGGGAAAAAATTTTATTTTTAATTTTAAAAAAGGGTTTGAAAAAAATTTTTTTTTTAAATAAAAATTTTTTTATTTTGTTTAAAATTTTAAAGCCTGGGTTTTCCCCAAAACGTTAACAATTAAGGTGAATTTTTTTTAAGGCCCCCAAAACCCTTTTAAATTCTTGGTTTAAATTTTTAAATTTTTTTTTTTTAACCCCCAATTTTGGGGGGAAAAAAGGGAAAAATCCAGGCCTTTTTTTTTTAAAAAAGTTTTTTTTTAAAACCTTTCCTTTGGAAATTGGGGGTTAAAATAATTTAATGGCTATTTTCCAAAAGCCCAAGCGGCCCCCTGAAAATAAGGGGTTTTACCCCCCAACTTTTTAAAAATTTTCCCCTTAACAAAAAAAAATTTCTGTTTTTGCCCCTTTTTTTAAAAAAAATTTTGGGTTTTTTTTTAAAACCTTTAAAAATTTTGGGCATTTTTAAAAATTTTTTTTTTTTTTTTTTTAAAAAAAATTTAAAAAAATTTTAAAAAAAAATTTTTAAAATTTTTTTTTTTTAAATTTTAAAAATTTTTAAGTGAAAAATAAAATTTTTTTTCTTTTTTAAAAATTTTTTTTTTTGGAAATCTTTTTAAAAAATTTTTTTTTTTAAAAAAATTAAAAAACCCAAAAAATTAAAAAAAAATTTTTTTTTTTTTAAAAAAACTTTTTAAAAAAACTTTTTGTTAAATTTTTAAATTAATTTTAATTTTTTAAAAAAAAATTTTTTTTAAAAATTTTTTTTAATTTATTTGTAAAAATTTAATTTTTAAAAAAGCCTTTTTATATTAAATTTTAAAAAAAAAAAAAAAAAATTAATTTGAAAATTTTAAATTTTTTTATAAAATTTAAAAAAAAAATTTTTTTTTAAAAATTTTTTTTGGGTTTTTTTCTTTAAAAAATAAAAAATCTTTTCCTTAAATTTTTTAAAAGAAAAGGGGCCAAAAAAAAGAAAAAAATGGTTTTTCCCTTTTTTTTGGGTTTTGAAAAATTAAAATTTTTAAACAAAATTTTTTTCCCTTTTTTTTCTTTAATAAAACATTAAAAATTTTTCCCCAAAAACCCTGAAAAAAAGGAAAAAAAATTGGGGTCACCCGGGGTTTCCCCGGCCCTTTTTAAAACCCAAAAAATCAAAGAAAAAAATCGGGGTTCCAAAAATTTTTTTTTTCCATAGCTTTTTAAACTTTTAATTTTTTGTCTTTAAAAGTAAAAATAAAGGGGGGTAAAAAAAAACTTTTTTTTGGGGAAAAATTTTTTTTCAAAATTTTTTCCTGTTCTGTAAACCCCGGGTTTAAATTTTCTCTTTTTGGGGAAAAGATCTCAAAGTTTTCAATTTTAGGGGTCTTTTAAAAAGGGGTTTTTCCCAAATTGTTTTTGGCCCGACTCTTTTTTTTTGGCCTTTTCCTGGAAAATTACCCCCAATGAAAAAGTCCAAAAACCTTTAAACCAAATTTTAACTTTTTTTCCCGTTCAAATTTTAATTTAAATTTTTTTTCTTTTTCCGGGGGTTTTTAAAATTTATTCTTGTTTTTCTAAAAGATCATTGTTTTTTGATCATTATTTTTTAAAAAATTTTATCAGTATTTTTGGAAAAAAAAAAAAAAAAAAGCTTTAAAAAAAATTCTTGAAATAAATCTTTTTTTCTGGGGTTGGGTTTCTATGTCACCAAGATATTTTTCTTTTCAATAAAATAATTCTAAAAATTTTCTTGTAGTTAAAATAATTAAAGGATAGGGGTTTAATCTAAAATGGCTCCCAATCCTTATCGCGTGTCTCTTTGTTTTTGTAGCCGTGGTGTCCACCAAGTTATCCCTGTTGAAGCTACTAGAGATGTCCTTGCTGGACGAGTAGCTTTTTACCTTGTAGACGACAAGGACGGAGTTATTTATTTTCCGGCAAAACATATATTTGCAGCTCTAAAGTTAGATAAAGAGCATATTGAGAAATTTGAGGATTATAGCTGCTTAGGGGCTCACCAGCGAACTTTCGAGCAGAAGCCTAGGAGAAGGCAGGGAATGGGATACAGAAGAAAGTATATTTCACCTGAGTTGATTCATAGAGGAGTTTATGTAAGTTGATATGCAACATAGACATCTTTAAAAAAAACTATTTAGATTTTAGGTAATTGTCTAGAAAATATTGGTATCCGTGTATTTTTTGGGGCGCTTATTACAAATCTGAAAAAAAAATAGTCAGAACGTTTTGTTTCGAGATATCCATCATCAAACATGAAAATGAAACCAACCTCATTTACACTATTATTTCTTCTTTTTGCACAGATTTCTTGATTTTTACGCGAAAGTGGCACACAATATTTTATAAACACCTTTTAAGAACTTTTTTTTGATTTATTTTACAACTTTTTTTATTTAATTACAAAGCTTCACTTTTAAATGCCCCAACCATGTATACAGTGGGAATTTTTTCATCAAACATGGCCGCGGCGTTTGAAAGTGAAACTTTGCAATGGAAAAAAGGTGTAAAGTAAATATAAAAACACGTTTTTAAAAGATAAAATATTGTGTGCCAGTTTAGAGTAAAATTCAAGAATTGTTTAAGATTCGTGATCCGCACCTCAAAAAACCGCTGTGAACCACAATTGGTCAAAATCGGCGATGATTCAACTTTCTAGACAATTACCAGTTTTTAAAACAATTCCCAAAGTGAAGAATAATTTTACCAGAAAAAAACCACCACTCCTAGGGCATTTTTACAATCGGGAATTTTGATTACCATCAATAAAAAATTGAAGTAATTTTGTATCTTTTAAGCTATTTTTACAGTTTGAGTTTTCTTGCATGATATTTTTCTTGCTGTAATTTTTCTTGCAAGAAATTTTATTCAAAATTTTTACAATTTGTTGCTGCAATTTGTTTTAATAATAATTGTTGCAATTTTTTTTGATAATAAGGTTTGCCAATTTATCGAAATTTTATTTTTTTGTAAACAACTTATTTACTTATTTATAAAATTCCTAAGTACCTAGTTACATATACATTTAACTAACGTTTAACGTTCGTTTAGGTTAAACTGTATACTGTTAAAATATTTAATGTTATACCTTAAAATTCACTAAAATATTTACCAAAATAGCCAGGCAGCTGCAAGAAAAATAGCGCCTGTGGTAGTCTTCTTGCATGAAGAAAAAATTTCAGCAATTTTTAAAATCCAAAGAGTGCGCAAAATTTTAACGCAAGAGATCTTTTAACCCGTAAAAACACCTTTATCTACTGCGGCAAATAAAATTGACGATTATTTTACAGCTTAAAATGTATTGCTGCAATATAGGGTTTACCAGATCAGTAGTGTTTTTGTTTAACAATTTATTCATTTATTGTTATAATTTTTAAGCTAAAGGAAGGAAAGTTGCAGCATGTACATCTTTACATTTTTATAAACAAATAAAGTTAATCTTAAATAATTTAAAACGCAAATTTACTATTTTAATACCTGTCAATTACTAAATGAGCATTGGCAGGAAGTACCATGGTATATAATCAAAAATGCTTCACGATGATCGTTAAGCCTTAAAAATTCAAGAGAACATTTCAGGAGCTACTGCATTGATTAAGTTAAATTTTTATTTTAAAAACATTTTTTTTTATTAAACCGTTTTTAATGGTTATTAACAAAGCTCTGAAGGGGAACCAAAATAAAAAAAATATATGCTATTCCAAAATTCCGAGTTAAATTTTAAAATTTGTAAAATTTTTACCGTAAAAATCTAACCTATACATTAGAATTTATTAATTACTCAAAAATTTTATGAAAATTTGAAATAACAAATTTAAAATTACTTATATCTTAGAATTTTAATACTGAGATATAACCAGGAATTTAAAGGTAAAATTCAGTTATAACATAAAATTTTAAAATTTCGAGTATTAACTCAGAATTTTAAAATTTTGAGATATATATGACTCCGAATTTAAAGGTAAAATTTCAAGTTATAACTTAGAATTTTACAATTTCGAGTTATAACTCAGAATTTCAAAATTTCAAGTTATATCTTAGAATTTTAATTCTGAGATATAACTAGAAATTTAAAGGTAAAATTCCAAGTCATAACTTAGAATTTCAAAATTTTTACTTATAACTCAGAATTCAGATTAAAGTCTCAGAATTTTAAAATTCCGAGTTAAAATTCAGAATATTAAAAATCAGAGTTAAATCACAGAATTTTAAAATTCCGAGTTTTATCTCGTAATTTTAAAATTTTGAGATATAACACGGATTTTTAAAATTTTGAGATATAACCCGGAATTTAAAGGTAAATTTTTTGAAGTTATAACTCAGAATTTAAAAATTTTTTTATAACTCAAAATTTTTAAAAATTTCAGTTAAAACCAGAATTTTAAAATTTTGGGAGATTTTTTTAAAATTAAATATAATTTAAATTTAAACGTAAAATTTAAAGGTTATAACCCATTTAAAAGTTAAAACCCCAAATTTTTAAAAAATTGGATAAATCTAAAATTTTTTAAAAATTTCAAGTTAAAACTTAAATTTTAAATTTTTTTAAAAGATAAAACTCAAAATTTAAAGGTAAAATTTTTAAGTTATAACAGGATTTTTTCCCTTTATTAAAACCCAAAAAATTTTTAAAAATTTTTGAGTTAAAAAATTTAAAAGGAAAATTTTAAAAATTTTCGGGTTTTAAAAAATTTTTTTTTTGAAAATTTTAATATTTTAAATTTAATTAAATTTTAAAATTAAAATTTTTAAATTTAAAAAAAAAGGTTTTTAAATTTTAAAATTTATATTTAAAATTTAAAAAAATTTAAAATTTAAAAAATATATATTTTTATTTTTTAATTTTTTTTCCCTTTAGATTTTGTATTTTTAGAAGGGGGAAAAAAAATTTTTTAAAAAAATTATCTATTTTTTCCCAAAAAATTTACCCTTTTTAAAAAAATTTTTAAAAAATTTTTTTTATGAAAATATTTCAATACCTCTAACCTTCAGATTTTTTTAAAAAAATTTTTGGGGTTTTATTATAAAATTTGATAAAATTCACAGAAAAAATACAAATAGAGGCTTTGCTTTGGAAAGGCACACAAAAAATCAACTTTTTTTCTCAAATTCCAAGATAAAAACGTTCTTTACCAAAGTATTCCTTTTAAGGCCAATAACATCTGTTATGGGACCCATACTCACTGCCATGAGTGTGAAAAAAATATTTTTTATTAAAGGTCATCAAAAAATTAAATTAGTTCCGCAATTACCTTTAACTAATGTTTTAAGTGTTTTTTTTTTTTTTTTTTTTTGATAATGCAGATGTAGAAGGTCATGTATAAACGATTTCCTTCGTATCGATAACCGATTACTTTCCGTTGTTATCTCACACGTATCTTCGTACTTGAGAGTACCGGATTCGGAATGCATTTTCCTTTCCCGCAATGGGGTCTCGATCCCAATTTTGTCTGATATTATGGTCTTTATCCTGCTTAATGAGTGCAGCAGGTGGTAACCAAGAGAGACAAGGATAAACCGTATAAAGGCAATCACCCAAAAACGTGGATGGAGAATGTCGAGAACGCCGCATTGTTAGCATCAGGAAGTTATGTTTATGAAATAAGTGGGTTAACTGTAAAATATGAAGAGTTATTTGGCACTAATTAGTTGTCTTTATTGTTAGTTAAAACACATTGGATCGATTAGCATATATCAGCAGCTGGTGTAGGAGCTTAACTGCGTTATAATCTAAGTTTGTGTTCATAAAATCCAATCCAAATGTAAAGGTGTTATTTGGTTGGCTGGTTTAAGCGGGGTAGATCAAGGAAGTTTAAAGGTGTATGGAAGCCCAATATTGTAGAACAAAATTGTCCGGGCGTGCAGGGCAGCGGGAATCGGGGGATTGGCCCCGCGGAGTTTGCGCAATGAATAGTAGGTCAGGGCGGACTTCCCATAATTCTTTGTTACTACCTATAAAGTTGACATCATCAAATGTCAAATTCAAGCATTCACTGTTTTTTTATTTTTGCACAAAATTGTTGGTTATTAAACGATACTACTATAGAATATTTAAAATTATTGTGTAATATTGGATTTTATATCATCTGATATAATATGGAAAGAATAGATAAGCGCCACTTTACAGCCTTCTATTTAAATGGTCGATATTTGAGGGAGTTTTGTATTTTTACCAAAAATCTTAGTAAATAAATAAAAACCCGATTTTTAAAAAATAAATTTTAAACATTGTATGATAGTTTCATCATATCACCAATTTTGTGATAAAAAGAAGGGCAAGATAGTGTAAATGAGTTTGATATTATCCTAAGATTGTGGTTATACATTAAAAAGTGAAAATTTTATAACTGCTTTTTAGGCATATACTTTTCATAATAACAAACATTCATGAGACAGAATAACAGTGTAATAATGTTTAGTAATCTTTGGTACCTAGGTATCCATTATAACAGTAACCGTTAAATATTATGTGTCTACAGTATGTCAAGTTTAAAAAGTTGATAATGTAAGTTTAAGAAACCAAAAATATAATTTATTTTTAAACAAATACAGAAAAAGCAAAAAGTAACTTTAACATAAAATTGTACTTTCTTTTATTCAATCAGAGGATCTGTATAAATTAAAATTTGCCTGGTCTGCCCAGTAATTAATAATTTTGATCCTTTAAAAGAATGTACTAAATTATTAAAAGAAATAAAAGTATCTAAGTGTAAACCTTATTTCTTTTAATAATCTGAAATACACAAACATTGTGGAAATCATCTAAAGATGATTAGATTGCCTTACTTTTCTCACTGCTATTTCCTATGAAATTTTCATTTTCTATTATTCTAATTGATATATTATTATTTATTCGGTTACCTAACGTTACGTCTCATAAGAAGCACCTAATTTAAATATAAGAAATACTTACCTAAAGTAAAAAATGCCGGGTATGTTACCCTTAGATTTGCAAGACAAAACCATACAACTTCTAGTCATTTTGTTACGATATTATAAGTAACAAACAATAAACACAAAATTATAGTCACAATTTAATAAACACTAATCATTCAATCCAAAAAACTTCTGCAACCACAAAATATAATCACACAAAGCAAAACAATCGAAACTAAAAAAGTATAATGATGATTGTTTGGACATAGTTAGGACATTTTTTGATCCAAATGGGCCATAGCATTGGGCTTCCATACACCTTTAAACTTCCTTGGGTAGATCGCGTGCCCATATTTTCACTGCAGCCTACTGGCCTATTGTGCTCTCCCTTTTCTGCTATAAAAGTCCGCTTTCTCTTATTAGATATATATTTTTTAATCTTTGGACAGTCCACAAAGGCTGAGGCATCGGCACTAACGTACCGTGGGTGTCTTAAGTGTGGTGAGAGGGAGTTTGTTTACACGGGACTTAAATACTTGGAGACTAGTAGAGAAAGGAAAATTTCTGCGGGTAGCAGATTCCATAATCTGGACTCTCCAGTTGAACTGTAAAAGGATGCATACAATTTGCACTACGTGTAACTGTGTTGGGATCTGCCAGAGAAGAATTTTACTGGCTAATTACTCTCAGCATAAGCCGAGAAAATACCTATAGAAGAGGGTTAGATCCCCCACAGCTTGTCGATGAGCAAGAGGAGGAAGATTTTTTGTGAGCGTTTGGTCATTTATTAGACGAACAGCTCTTTAATGGAATCGAGAATACTAAGAGTTGTAGGAGGCGCCATTCCTCGGACATGAGAACAATATTCTAAAGAGGGTCTGATTTGGGATACATACAGAGTATACAGATTGGAAGAAGATATATACTTTCTGGCTCGAAAGAGAAATCCAAGCTTTTTGAAGATGCTATGGCTCTGGATGTAATGTGTTTGTGCCAGTTTGAGTTATTCTCAAAAGTAACACCGACAAGATTAAATGACTCTTTGTTCTGCAGAACTTGGCCGCTCATATGTAACGGATGAGCATTGGCAGACTTTTTCCGCGACAGCTAACATGACTGAGTTGTGAAGGCATTAAACTAACCAAGATTTTTGGCGCCCCAATCCAAGATAAGTTTGAGGTCTTGTGAGAGAGACATCAGCATTGACCTACGCATGGTTTCCAAATCAGGCTTATTGATTGGCTTGAAACATTTAATATTAGAGTGGGGGGTACTATCGTCAAGAAAACTATGAATGGGATTGATTGTGAAAGAGAGAAGATCATTGACGTGTAGAAGCAACAGAGTGGGTACAGTACTGAGCCCTGGGGCACCTCAGCATAAATTTAGTAGAAGCTGGAAGAGAAAATATGAGAGCCAAGAACAAAGGTTAGGTGGAAGACCGTAAAAAGGAAGTTTATAAGAATCCCATCATGCCAGACCAAGGAAGTTTAAAGGTGTATGAGAGCCCAATGCTATGGCCCATTAGATCAAAAAATGTCCAGCCCAGTATGAAAATAACTGTCAGAGTTGGCCCCGCCGATTCTGCGCAATAACAAAATTCCACGAAATAATTTAATGTGTTGCCTACTTACACACTGATAAATCAGTGTGAAGTTAGCCAACACATTATAATTTTATGAGAGCCGGAGTAAGGGTAACATACCCGTCTTTTTAACTTTAGGTAAGTATTTTTTATACTTAAATTAGGTGCTTCTTATAAGACTTAACGTTAGGTAACCGAAAAAATAATAATATATCAGTTATGAATAATATAAAATGAAAATTTCATAGAAAATATTAGTGAGAAAAGTAAGGCAATCTTAACTACCTTTAGATGATTTCCACAATGTTTGTGTATTTCTGTGGATTAATAAAAAGAAATAAGGTTACATTTAGGTACTTTTATTTCATTTAATAATTTAGTACACTCTTTTAAAGGATCAAAATTATTGATTACTGGGCAGACTAGGCAAATTTTAATATATACAGGTCCCTCTAATTGAATGAGAAAAGGAAGTACAATTTTTGGTACGGTTTTTTTGGGGCGCTGATTACAAATCTAAAAAAATTCGGCAATGTTTCGTTTTCCGAGATATTCATCAAAATTAAAAATCAAACTAACCTTATTTACACTATTCCTCCTTCTCTTAGCACAAAATTCTATATTTTTACACTAAATTGGCACACAATGTTTCACAAACACCTTTTAAAAACTTTTTTTATGTTTTGGTGCAATTATTTTACACCTTTTTGCACTTTTATTTTTAAGCAAAGATGGCTGCTGCCTTTGAACTTAAAAGTTCGCAATTTAATGGAAAAAAGATGTAAAATAAAAAAATACAAGGTTTTAAAAGGTGTTTATAAAACGTGTGTGCCACTTCTAGTGTAAAAATCAAGGATTGCGTACAGAAGGAGAATGTAGTGAAAATGAGGTTAGTTTAATTTTCAACTTTTGATGATGAAGATCTCGGAAACAAAGCATTACCGAAAATATTTCAGATTTGTAATCAGCGCCTAAAAGCATACAAATTTGATCAAAATCGGAGAGAGCAGCTTTCGAGACAATACCATTTGTTTAAAGATAAATTAGATTTTTGGTTTCTTAATCTTGCATTATCAACTTTTTAAGCTCGACATACTGTACACATACATAATATTTAACGGATACTGTTACAATGGATACTCAGGTACCAAAGGTGACTAAACATTTTTAACCACTGTTATTCTGTCTCATGAATGTTTGTTATTAGTGAAAAGTATATGCCTAAAAAGCAGTTATAAAAATTTTCACTTTTTAATGTACAACCACAATCTTAGGATTAGATAGATTAAACTCATTTACACTATCTTGCCCTTCTTTTATCACAAAATTGGTGATAAGTACATAATACTATCATACAATGTTTGAAATTTATTTTAAAAAATCGTGTTTTTATTTATTTACAAAGATTTTTGGTAAAAATACAAAACTTCCAAAAATATCGACCATTTAAATAGAAGGCAGTAAAGTGGTGCCATCTATTCTTTCCATATTATATCAGATGATATAAAATCTAATATTACACAATAATTTGAAATATTTTATAGTAGTATCCTTTAATAACCAACAATTTTGTGCAAAAAATAAAAAAAAAAAGTGAATGTTGGAATTTGACATTTGATGATGTCAATTTTATAGATAGTAACAAAGAATTATAGAAATCCGGCCCTGACCTACTATTCATTGCGCAAATTCCGCCGGGCCAACCCCTATTCCATTGCCCTGCACGCCTGGACAATTTTGTTCTACAGTATTGGGCTTCCATACACCTTTAAACTTCCTTGTACCAGACCTGATCAAAAGCTTTGGATATGTCACGAGCAACGATTTGGGATTCACCAAGAAACTCAAGGGACTTGTTTTAATATATTGATATTATAACAAAAAAATATATAATGGTTTTATGCAATAAACCTATTTTAAATTATCTTTAAAATATTCAGACAATACATAATAAACAACAAAAGGTTTTTGACGGACAAATTGAATTTATTAACACCTATATTTTTAATACTAGCATGTAAATGATTTAACATTCTTATTGAGTTATCATAAATTAAAGATGTTTTTATTAAAGTAGAACATGGATTTGGAAGATGAAGTTGGGAATTTTGTCTAGTAATGTGCAAAGAATTCTTAGTATTATTAAGAAAATATATTTTGTATATTAAACAGTATCCTTCCTAAAATATGGTTAATGGAAAGTTAAAAAAACCTAATAATAAATATTTATTACGTTCAACTCTTGTTATTTAAAGTTTCTTTTTACTCTTAAAATAAAAGCTTTGGTGCCGCTCCAAAATATACGGAAAAACCCTTTACAAAAAGACTTGCATACAAATACTTGTACTTTTATTATTTCTGATAAACAGGGTGTAAAAACTATGATGGTTACGATTTTAATGAGTGATAGTGAAGCTCAAAACAAGTCAAAAAGTTCATATGACATATGTGTCAAAACTTGACAGATTTTTGTCTAAACGATATCAAAGTTACACACTTTGGTAACACTTATTTCTGAAACGCTAAACAATTGGCAACTTTCGACTTAATCGCTCATCGTAAATTCCTTTGCTAAAATAAATAAAATAAACAAAATTTTAAATGTTTTAGTCTACAAATAAAAACAAATAAAAATGTTTCCCCCAGTTAAACATTTGACATACAATTGGTAAAAGCGCTGGAGTTCGTCAAGTCAGTCATATTGTTCCTACTCGCTGCGGTTTTTTCCTTTTGTATTAGAATTAATATAATAAGCTCCATTGTCTATATTAATAATTACCAATATTTTTTTTACGATTCAAGCAAAACAAACTTTAAAAAAAGGTAGGTCACTTACTACAATCACAAACGAAAATTTATTTCGAAAATGGGTGCTACCAACTCGTTAAAATATCGAATAGAAAATGTCAAAAATGACATGGGAAAATCCAAATTTTCGATGCGCATGATTTTTAAGCGACATTATACTAAAGTATGTGACACTGTGTATTTGAGATTGGAAAATACACTAGTATACACTTTTTTACACACCTAGTCCTAAAATACACCTTGAATAAAAGCACTTACCTAAAAAAAGTATAAAATAGTGTACACTATTTTTGAATAACAAACATACCCTGAGCTAGGTATGTTTGTTATTCAGAAAAAGTGTACACTATTTTACACCTTTATTACGTCAACGCCCTTATCGGAGGTGTATTTTAGAACTAGGTGTGTACAAAAAGTACAAAATAGTATAAACTATTTTTGAATAACAAACAGACCTGAGCTAGGTATGTTTGTTATTCGAAAAAGTGTACATATTTTTACCTTTATTACGTCAACGCCCTTATCGGAGGTGTATTTTAGAACTAGGTGTGTACAAAAAGTATAAAATAGTGTAAACTATTTTTGAATAACAAACAGACCCTGAGCTAGGTATGTTTGTTATTCAGAAAAAGTGTACACTATTTTACACCTTTATTACGTCAACGCCCTTATCGGAGGTGTATTTTAGAACTAGGTGTGTACAAAAAGTATAAAATAGTGTAAACTATTTCTAAATAATAAACAGACCCCATACTAGGTATGTTAGCTATTCAGACATAGTGTACACTATTTTACACCTTTTTTACGTCAACGCTCTTATTGAAGATGTATTTTAGGACAAGGTAGGTCCAAAAAGTGTAAAATAGTGTAAATTATTTCTGAATAACAAACAGACCTATTATATTGTTATTTACATTTCCATGCCTTAAACTTAACTACGCCTTGGCATAACTATAGAATCGGGACAGGTGAACCACGGCAGCGGTTCTTGCATGGTAGCATGGTACTCGTGCAAGCAAGACAGCAAAAGTACCACTCTTCAGTATTCACCAGGTACCGTCCGACGCACGCGAACCGTTGTGGTTCTTCTTTGTTTCGTCCATTTTTTACTATTCTTGGTGACCATTTTTGTTTGTTTTTTTGCCGGTTTTGGCGGTTTTCAGTTAGCGGTTTGGTGCGTTTCGTGTTGTTGTAATAACGAAGTGTTTCGAAACGTTTTTGTTATATTTGCTTATGGTGAATGACATTAGGATTTGCTGAGATTATTTATTAGATTATTAAGTAAGTGACTAGAATATTATGTTTTTAAATTGCAATAAACTTTGTAAAAAAGGTATTGTAAAATGTCTTTTAAAAGATTAAGACAGAAGCAAATATATTATAATTAATATTATGACAAGACAGTAGCGTAGATGATTTTACTTTGGGGGTACTAAATGTATATATATATATATATATATATATATATATATATATATATATATATATATATATATATATATATATATATATATATATATATATATATATATATATATATATATATATATATATATATATATATATATATATACATATATATATATATATATATATATATATATATATATATATATATATATATATATATATATATATATATATATATAAATTAATATGACGTTTACAAAAAAATCGATTTTGCAGATTAACTCTGCATCACTTAAAACCTCAGAAACAATTGAACGATTCCGATTGTCATTTGTTATTTGGCAGTAAATTTAAATTCTGTTAGGTCGGTTGACCAAGAGTCCTCTTATTTACAAAATAACAAAAAATTTTATAGGGATAAGTCGTTCAAGAAATTTAATTCTATGGCTATGTGTAAAATTTCGAGCCATTTGGATAAAAACAAAAATTAGGAAATTCTTCCATAAAAATATTTTTGTTTGAAAAATTTTTCTTTACCATTTAAAAACAGATTTTCAGACCTAAACTAATGTTTCGGCACATTTTTTTCTTTAGTAAGTTAGTCCTTTTTTCCGAAGAAAATTTTAAAAAATGGTATTTTTCGGAAACCCGAGTTGTCGCATAGGCATTTTTTAAATACCGTAACTCGGGATTTCAAACAATAATTTTTACCGTTTAAACAATTCAATGCAATAATTTTTAACTCCAAATAAAAAAAATAATATTTAAATTGCGACTTAAGGTATTTAAAAATTGACTATGCGACAACTCGGGTTTCCGAAAAATACCATTTTTTTAAAATTTTTCGGAAAAAAAAGGACTAACTTACTAAATTAAAAACAAATTGTGACGAAACATTAGTTTAGGTCTGGAAAACCTGTTTCTAAATGAAAAAGAAAAAAATTCCAAACAAAAATATTTTTTTGGAAAAAAAATGTCCAAATTTTTGTTTTTATCCAAATGGCTCAAAATTTTACACATGGCCATAGAATTAAATTCTGAACAACTTATCCTTATAAAATTTTTCGATATTTTGACAAAAAAAGGGCTTTGGGTCCCGACCAAACAAAATTTAAATTAACTCCCTTGACTTTTGAAAAAATCGTTCAATTGTTTCAAAGGGTTTTTAAAGGGGCAGAGTTGATCTGAAAAATTTTTTTCTACACGTCAAAAAAAAAATTCCATATGTAGCATACTTTCTGACGGTCACTGTATATATATATATATATATATATATATATATATATATATATATATATATATATATATATATATATATATATATATATATTTAATTTAAAAAAAGATGTCAGACGCCTAGATATAATCTTCATAAAGAGTTTGTAGACATGTGACAATAAGCTTATCGGTCTATAGTTTTCTAGTTTTGCAATGTCTCCTTTTTTGTGCATTAGGATTATTATAGCATTATCCCACTGGGAAGGTGTTGTTCCCTCCAGAAGACATGCATTAAAAAGCCTGCATATATTCTTAAGCAATATGTTTCCTCCTGCCTTAAAAGACTCAACAACAATTTTGTCTTCGCCTGGGGCTTCATTGTCCTTCATTTCCTTTAGCGACGCTCTTATCTCATCCAGGGTAATATTCGGAATATCCTCTGAAACTTGGTTTTGTACATTAGGCAAGTTCTCAGGGGGATAGTGTTTCTTTTCTTTGTATAGCTCTGTATAAAAGTCCTCAACCAACTTTAAAATTTCTTCCTTATTTGAGGTAGTACGGCCTGCCCCATTCTCCAGCCCACAGATGTTCTTGGTTCCCGAGGAGGAGTTTCTTCGAAGGACCTTTAAACTTTTGTTATTTTCAATAACCTTTTCTATTTCTTCCGATTTAAACTTTCCTATATTTCTCTATTTAGGATTCGTAGTTGGTCTGCATTTGTGGTATGCTTGAAATTAAGTTCCCTTCTCTGTTTCATAAGACTCTTTGTGTTTTAAGTAAGCTTGTCCTTTGGCTTCTTATTTTTTGAGCACCTCCTACTCCTGACAAAATCTACTGCATTCAGACGCATGCATATTTATCCACGGACGTATATAAGGGGGTGGTTCTGGGGGTCCGGACCCCCCATTCATATCCATCTTACTTGTCCAACAGAAAAAAATTACATGCACCGCGCCGATTGTAAAAAACGATAGTTGCTTAGTCCACCGCAGTGCGGGAATGGACACCGCGCCACCGAAGCGCCGAAACTTTTCTCGCCTATCACCGCTTCGCGACGGGCTTTTGAAGAAAATTAAGGATCAAATTAATTCATCTCATTCAACGCGTATCTCTCTTTGTGAGACACGATGGATCGATGAACACGTGGCTGTCGAAAAATTTGCAGAAATGGTTCCCGTTACACGCGAAACACTTGGGCACTTTAGGATGCTGCTAGTAGCGACGTCGCTACTTAAGCATACCATCTTCAAACCGCTATGGATAACACCAGTTTATTGTTTCTTTAGTTATATGGAAAAGTTTTTTCATATACAGCAAACTTTTACAAAGCAATGCAGAAAGTTAAAGTCGGTTTGACCAACATTTGCGAATATACAAAAACTGTAAAAACGACTTTACTAAATGTTCGGACCGAAAGTCAGTTCGCAATCCTTTTTGAACAAGCACAGCAGATGAGTTCAAGTGATATAGTTGAGCCAAGAATATCTGGAAGGCAAACCCTACGCAGTAATGCAGCAGGAACTGCCGAAATATACTACCGACGAAATGTGTTTTACCAAAGATCTACTACTACGAAGATGGTTCTTAAAGGGCGTTTGAATAGTTCGGAGATATCAATGCTTCCGTAAATGCAGAAAAAAAGTAAGCGGTTGCCCCAGTGAACGAGGTACGAAACATGCGCGACATTTAATTTCGCTTGTACTATTGGAACACGGAAGTAGCGAAAAACGGGGGCAAAAGAATTGTGTATTTTCAGTCGCGTTTCATCACCCAAAGTGGCCGCCGGCAAACTGTTTAACTTTCGTTCAAGGATACCTCGAAAATCTCTCGATGGACATCGGCTCGCGTTAGCCAAAATCCATTAGGGGTACAAAAATATAGCATTGAATGGTTCATCTTATCCGTAGTAGTATTATCTTTGGGGTTTTTTCCTTTTAAATTTTATTACAGAACCCCGACGGGGTTTTTAATCGACGATAAAGGAATTCAAATGCTGCTACCCGAAAACCAGTAATGACCCCAGGATAAAAAAAATCTTAAAAAGATTGCACAAACATTTCTGGGTGGGAAAAAATGAAGGCACAATATTTCTGAATGAATATAAAGATATGGCACTATCACTGGAAATCTGTAGCACAAAAACCTGCAACTGTGATCGACGCTATCGATAACTGCGATGATCAGTATTCCCTTTAATAAAAAAGCTTTCATTATTTAGCCACACTCCCAGTGTTCACTGCAACTCCTGAAAGACCTTTCTCTACCTTAAAGAGGTTTAAAAACTTCTTAAGAAATAAAATGGGCGATGTAAGACTTACTGGTCTGGCTTTAATGAGCATACACCGAGATCTGGCTGTGCAACTTGATTCCAAGAAATTATTAATTAGTTAGCAAAAAAAACGTAAAAGACTAAATTTATTACTTTAAAGTTTCAACTTTGTTACTTTTGAATAAATATTGCAATACATACATTACATATTTATTTAAAGGCACCTACTTAGAGTAACCTAAGTTATATATTATAGATTACCCGCGACTATACTTCCGTGTTATAGTCGCAGGCAATGTTAAATTTGTAAATGCTGGATTTAATTGGCGTTAGAGCTCTGTCTTTTTACTTTGGGGACCCCCCCCCTGTCAAGGCTATAGCTACGTCCGTGTATTTATCACATGTTGTCTCTAACGCAGGAGAGATTGTCCAACCTTTTATGAGAAAATTGTTGGGACATTGTCTTTCATGATTTGATGTCCATTTTTCTTAGGTTGCGTCGTGCCATAGAAGACAATGCCAATACGCAAGCCGTGTCCTAAGAAATCCGAAAAAGGCGGGTTAAATTAGGATCACATTTTTTTGAGATGATTGTTGGTATGCTTTTCATTTTTTTTTATTTTTATTTTTATTTTTTTTTTTTAATATATTAATAATAATTCACTACATACCAAATAACAATATTCTAAAATTAAATAAATAACTTAATCTATATTTAAAAATTATAAATATTTATTAAAATATTTACCATATCACTGGACGGCATGCAGTTTTCCTGACTTCTCAACATGTAACTGGTAGGATCGCCATGTGGTGTACTTCTCATGGCAGGGTCGCCATGTGGTGTACTTCTGCTTTGTACTTGGTTCGTAGTATCTGGTACACGTCAAGAAGTCAAACAAGAGACTTTGTATAAAACATACTTTACTATAAAAATATAAAAATAGTATAAACTTATCTTACTGCATCTAAATGCATCTAATTATATCTAATCGTATCTAGTCTTAATGTGTATAAATCAAGTTATTATATACATAATTAAACATTAAACAAACATCATTTAATATACACAGTTTACAATAATATATCAGTCTTGTTATATAAACTAATATTTAAATAATAACATAACATAATATAAGTATTTGTTAGCCTTCACGGTCAATGGCTTGATACGTGCAATAGACTGATGACCTAACAAGTACTAGGAACTAACCTTAGCCTTTTGTCATGAATCCATTACAATTTCATCAAGTCCTAGGTCTTCCTGGATTGTTCCTAGTACCGATGCTGCATTACCCCGTTGCACAGTTTAAAACCCAAATTTTTTGGATAATGAAGCTTCGAGATTTTTTTGCATTGTATTTGGAAATTTCATTAATAAAACCCTTAGCCTCATCACCCAAAGGACCAAAAGTATCAACAGCAAAAGGAATGAAGATAAAGCGTTCTTCAAGCTCTTTATATTTTAGATGTTTTTTTTTCTCGGCAATACGAGCAGCCGCACCTACAAAATTAGAAGTTTTGTCCAGATAGGGGTTTTGCAAGTGTATGGCTGCAAGTAGCGTCCCAAAGTAATTGTTTTCCATATTTCCAGGGAATTAAGGTCATTCCCTTACCCGTTTTCCATCGCTTCTGCAAACTCCAAGAGGCTCTAACACAGAAGGATTTTCCCGCTAAAATCAAAAGCTCTTTTGATGTCATTTATCTGACTGTGTCTAGAAGAACGCCCTGCGCTTTTTTTGCAGCTTAACCCACGTAGGCCATAAATATCAGCATTTTCGCCGCAAACGCAGATGTGCTCTCCACACAGGGCAGAACCCAAAACTGAGAGCGAAGATGTTTTATGGAATGTTTGTTATCTAACAAATTCCCAAGGACGAAGATGGAAATGCGTTAATCCAAGCATTACTTTCAGGGGCCTGAAGAGCAAGTAGACGTGCCTTTTTCTTCCCTTTCTGGCCCTGTTTATAATATATTTTGACACTTTGGGAAATTAAAAAGTCAAAATCTTTCTGTTTTTTTTGGGAATTTTGTGGTTGATTTTTTAAATTGCAAACAGATAACCATCTTACAAAACAATTGCTAAAATCATTATCTACTGTCGCAAAAATATAGGAAGGTAAAATTTTGAAAGTACACCTGACACGTCATTGATTAACCTAAAAGCAGAAATAGACAGGGTGGATGTATTTCTTATTCCAAGACCCCCAAATTTTACTGGAAGAGTGCTTTGTAACCAAAAATTTTAAATTTTAATATCACAGAGTTATGCTTTTCATTAATACATCTTTGTTTTGGATATTTAAAAAACGTTTTCAAGTAAAAGAAATACAAAAATATTTATGGAAATATAATTAAATAGATAGTTTTCCTAAATTTATTTCAGTATGATTGCTGTAAGGTCAATGACTTTATAGAACATGTTTAATTTATCGGACTGACCTAGTCCAGAGAAAAGTTTTATGTTTATAGGTTGTAAAATAGTTGTTACAACATTGCAAAATAATTTTTTACGAGACTATAAATGTATTAATGTTCTAAATTAACCTGGGATTGGTACATAAAGCTAAAATTATAAATTTAAACTGTAGATTTCTAATAAATGTAATTTTCTTCAAGCAAATCACATAAATAAGCAATCTTAAATTTAATAAAATTTATGTTTGAGTTATTTAATAATCACCTTAAGACGCCAACAATAAAATGTTAATTGTGTTAATTGATTTGAATTTAGCGTGGTTAGACGGACATTTGATACGGTGTGGTGAAGATATTAGTTTTCTTGCGTTGACTTGTTTTTTTAATTACGTCATTTATGAGGTTTTTGTAAATCAAAAATGCTGTTTTTAAAGTTTTCGAAACACAAAGTTTAAAGATATCGTACAAAGCTCATCTGTTTCAGAAAACCTACAATCATTACTATAAACTAATCTCAGGGTTGCAAGGATTTAAATCAATTGATTTTAATCACGATTTAAATCACTTGATTTTTTTAAATTTAAATCATGATTAAAATCAAAAATAAAAATTATAAAAAATAATTTTGGGTTATGAAGAAAAAATCAACGAAGCAAAAATAATTTACGATAGTAGAGTTAATTAATTTATTACAAGAACACAAGAACACATAGATAGAAGTATTATTGCAGAAAATATTCAAAACAAAAACAAATTTAATTGTAATATTTGTAAAGAAACACTAGTTTGGCAGCTTTTTCAGTACCTAATCGATTGCGTATTTTAAAGTGACTAAACCAAATGTTGAGAATATCCTCTCACTGATGCAGACGAAGCAGCTGCACAGAGCAGTTGTGTAATTATGGGAAGTTCTTTTTCAATAATATCTGCGTTTCGTTGTGATTTCCACCAGTCAATAGATTTACGCTTTTCAGGATATCATCTTAAACATAATATCGTTAAAAGGCTCTGATTTGGCAAGAAACTTGATCATTAGTGGTAATAAACCACTATCTGGATACAGTTCTTTTGCAGTTTGTAATGCAATATTTTTTTCAGTATATGTCAAACTTTGTGTTTTCGTTGGGTCGATAAGAAATGCCAGCAAATGATACGGAGTTATACACATATTATATCGAATTTTAAATTTTTGCAGTTGATGTGATGTCAGATTAGTTTCTTCAAAGTAATCTTCTAATATTTTAAATTGCTCTACAACATCTGAAATAGTGGCGTCGGTCTTTTGCAACCTATCTATGGCAATGGAAATTGGCTTAAGAATTTTGAGGTAATCTTCAGCACTTCTCTTTAAATGAATGTTTGAAATGTTTTCCCTGATAATACTGTCAATATTTTCTTTGTGTTTTTCACTGATTCTAAAAAGTATGGGCCATGATTCGGTAAATACTTGCAAGCAGTCTGCAAGCGAGTTACATCGAACATCACTAGATATGACTAGTTTTTTGCCTCCTTCTTTGGCATATGTTGCAGATGCAAAATGATTGTTCCTAAAGTACTTTACGATTTGGACTACATGCTTTTTTATATCAACGATTTCCAAATCTTTACATAATAAATTTAGTATATGTGTAGCACAGCCATATGCTATTACATTGAATTTATCAGATGCCTTTATTTCATTTCGCATTGCAGACATGTTAGCTGCATTATCTGTCACGAAACTACTCACTGTACAATCATACTCGGTTTTTAATTTGTTTATAAGGGTTGCTGCAATTTCTGTTAGGTAGTCGGATGTATGTGGATGCCCAGTTGTATCTACAGTGTCGAATAGAAAGGAGGAGCCATTTTCTGCAGTAACTGTTGCACATACTATGGGTTCATTATGCGCATTAGACCATCCATCGAGTGAAAGACAAACGTTACTTCTAAACAACCCCTTAAAGCATTTGCTTCTTTCTTCGGTATATATTTGATCAAGCTGACACTTCGTTTCGACTGGGCGGCACATATCCAGGTCGCAGTAGTGCTATAGCTTTCTTAACTTCGGATTGCTCCAGGCAGATGAAACTGCTATTAGTTGCATAGATGGCTCTGGCAATCTGCTTATCAATTTCATTTTTGGCAGGCTTACTAGTACGTACTACAAAATACATCAGAGATCCAGAAGAAGTGTCAGTAATGTCAGTATTACATTCTTTTCTTTTTTGTTTACTGGGATTGAAGGGGAAACTGAGTCGACATGCATTGCTTGCTGAAAGTTTTGTTCAGTTTGAATTTGTGACGTATTTAAGCTTGAAGTACATTGTACCTGCAATTAAAAAAAAAACAATATGAGGCTTCAATTGTCCATAGATGATAGATGTATGTAAAGTATCTAAGAAAACACATTGGGTCTGGTGCGCTTTATGTGTCACGGAATTTTAAAATTTTTTTTAGTTTGGTTTGATAGACCCCTCAAATAGAACGATTAATTTAAAGCAAAAAATAAAAATCGTTGAATGACCCATTTTTTTGAGAAAAGATGTTGTGTTGTCATAGTTACATACCTTAATAGTTACTTGATAAAAAAAAAAATGATTTTTTCAGAAAATATTGTTCACCCAAAGAATTATTTGTTGAAAATAGTTTTAGTGTTAAAAACGTATCAATTCCAAAGCATTTTCAAAAATTGTGAAATTCGTGACACAAAAATGCACCAGAAACCAACACATTGTTTTTTTTAAAAATAATTTTTTAAAATTTCCAAACATGGAAAATGAAAATATTTCAAAAACCTTTTTTAAAAAATTAACAAATAAAAAAAACGGTAAATACGGTTAAATTTTTGATTGTGATAACGTTGACGAGAATGACGAGTCACTATAAGTATCGATAGTTTTGATGTTTCATTATTTACATTTTACATTTTTCCCAGTGCTTTTTCATCCTCTCCCCAATCCTTGCTTTTCCAAATTACATTTTTTACATGTAGCGCGACATCCCGGTTTTCCCCCGCTTTCCCCGATTTTTCTTTGATATTTTTATTTGCTTTTTTAAGATATTTTAATTATCCACTTTTACACTGTTGCCAAGTTCTGCCATTTGACAAAATTTCTAATACCAGAATAAGACTCGCATATCACTCAAGAATGTAAAACAAAACGGGTAATCGAGACCAATTTGCGACATTTTTCAGTTGAGACTGGAGAATTGAGCTTCTGGACTTTTGTATAGAACGAAAAATAGAGGACGTTCAAAAACGTAAATACTACTTTTCTTTATCTGTTTTCTAGTAAATACAAAAGAATATTTGAATTTTGTTCTAGCAAATAATATCAATATATTGTTATAAAAAGTTATTAAAAGGAAACTTTATCGAGCGTAGTCAAGTAAAAAATAATAAATTAACAGAGTATCTAAACAAAACGGAAAAAACTTATTTTATAGATGGAAAATTTGTTATCTATATGTGTTAATAATCCACAGATTAAATGTACAGGACAGTGAACAAGAATACAGTTTTAATTGGTTATTTCATTTTGTTTGCTTCTCCATCGTCTGCAGAGTTTCCGGCAGCTTCGAGGTGTACTTTTAACTAGATACAAATCACTTTACACACACACATCTTAAGACAAAAGCGATTTTACAATACGAGGGACGTGTTTTTGAGGGTGGATTAAATATAAACGAAACGTTGTTTTTTTTTTAAATGTATTTGGTTTCCCATGTAATAAATTATCCTTATTTTTCTTATAATATAATATTAATTACAATAATATAAACCATAAATAGAAAGCCACTCAGTACGGCAATTTGGAATATGGTTTTAAGTGTCAGATTTTAACAATGTTTGATAGAAATATAAAAATATATATATATATATATATATATATATATATATATATATATATATATATATATATATATATATATATATATATATATATATATATATAAAAATATATATTTTTATATATATATATATATATATATATATATATATATATATATATATATATATATATATATATATATATATATATATATATATATATATATATATATATATATATAATTTTATATATATATATATATATATAACGATCTGTTATCTGACCTTGACGATCTTTGATTTATATCATGTAATATTTTATTTAAAAATTGTTTATTTATTTATTTAAATTTAGTTTAATCACATTCCCACACATTAAGTTTTCTATTGTTACCATTGGTTTATATTGCATTGTATTGCAATCAACATCTTTTGGAATATCCTTTTGCCCTTGTTGATGATACTTCTTTAAAGCTTTTGCCCCATTTTAGTCCATTTTTTTAAATTAAATATCGCTCCTTCACTTACTTATGTTGGGCCAGCTGTCCTATCCACCAAATTTTGAAAGTTCAAGGCAATTTCTGCAGCTTCTTGTTGTTTCTCTAGCCCAAAAAAGGCCAATCAATTTAGAATGATGAGCTGTTTGCATTTTAAAGTATTGTTAAGAAAGCATTTTTTGTACACTTTTTTATAAATAAATCAGATTTTATATTGTTAAAAAAACTTTTAGTTTTTCTTAAAAGTATGGAAAATAGAACCTTTACAGTTTATAAAAAAAAATCCAAATTATAAAGAAATATATTTGTAAAAAAAATATAAATGAAACATTTTTAAAAGGATTTGTCAGATCCATCTCCAACGGGTTCGGAGCGAAAAGTTCTTACGGTGTGAACAAATGCGCAAATTGAATATACAAATCGAACGCACCTTTGGTAAGAAATATGTTTTTTTTTTGGGCTTTTTCACATAACTGCATATCCGAAAAAATTCAAGTATAGCTCATTCGACGCGAATGGCAAATCTGAGAAATGCGTTTTGGTTTTGAGGATTTTTTCTGGCAATAAAAGTTGTAATTGTTATTGTTGGCTTAGCAAAAATAATATTCGTTATCTTTATGATTGTTTAGTCATAAATTCAGCCTTCTAGTAAAGCTGAGTCGGTTACTTTTAAGTCCCGCTCTTTATATTAGTCAACAGTTTTGTACACGGGCGTAGCTATAGCTTTGACAAGGGAGGGGTCCCCAAAGAGGAAATTGATGCTCTACTAGAAAAAAGCAAGTTCCCAAGGCTAGTAAGATTCTCAATCTTAACCCATTCCTAGATGCTGATGGGATTCTTCGTGTCGGGGGAAGACTGCAGAAATCGCACCTGTCATTTAACACCCTGCGATTTTGCATTCTCATAGTCACCCAAGCAAATTGGTTATTAATGATGCTCATTTGCGAAAACTCTACACGGCGGAAACCAGCTAACATTAGCATGCATTCGGAAAGCGTACTGGATCGTCAATGGGAAAAGAACTGTCAAAACTAACATTGGAAAATGCATAAAAAGATTCAAGGCCCAGACAGCCGAGCAATTAATGGGACAACTTCTGACAACACGAGTTACACCATCACAACCATTTTCCCACTCTGGAGTTGACTACGCTGGACCATTACAAATCAAGACGTCCAAGGGCAGAGGCAATAAAAGTTACGAAGGTCCACATTGACTTTTGACAAAAGTTCATTGGGCTTTGGTCTCTCTTTCTTAGAAAAAAAAACTTAAAAGAGATACCTGATTTGTTCGTTTTATACTTTTTAAACAATTGCGCAACGCGAAGAGACAAAATAGACTAGACTAGCTTGGTTTGGTGCGCGCTGAAAAAGCGCTGGCGGCGGGGGCGGGGGCAGTGCCCATTCCTCCGCTCCCCGCACTGCGGCGGACTAAGCAACTATCGTTTTCTACAATCGGCGCGGTGCATGTAATTTTTTTCTGTTGGACAAGTAAGATGGATATGAATGGGGATCCGGACCATTTCCCACTCTGGAGTTGACTGCGCTGGACCCAATACAAATCAAGACGTCCAAGGGCAGAGGCAATTAAAGTTACGAAGGTCCACATTGACTTTTGACAAAAGTTCATTGGGCTTTGGTCTCTCTTTCTTAGAAAAAAAAACTTAAAAGAGATACCTGATTTGTTCGTTTTATACTTTTTAAACAATTGCGCAACGCGAAGAGACAAAATAGACTAGACTAGCTTGGTTTGGTGCGCGCTGAAAAAGCGCTGGCGGCGGGGGCAGTGCCCATTCCTCCGCTCCCCGCACTGCGGCGGACTAAGCAACTATCGTTTTCTACAATCGGCGCGGTGCATGTAATTTTTTTCTGTTGGACAAGTAAGATGGATATGAATGGGGATCCGGACCCCCAACCCCCCCTTATATACGTCCGTGGTTTTGTATTAGTGTTATGTTTAAGCAAAGATAATACTACCTCGGATAAGATGAACCATTCAATGCTATATTTTTGATACCCCTAATGGACTTTGGCTAACGCGAGCCGATGTCCATCGAAAGTTATACAGTGTTGCCGGCAGGCCTTTACTATTGGCGTGATGAAACACGACTAGAAAAAACACAATCCGTTTAGCCGCCCGCTTTCGCTACTTCGTGTTCCGAATAAGGTACAAGCGACAGATATTGGCAATGTCGCACGGTTTGTTTCGCTGGGGCAGGGGTTTCCGACTTAATTTTATTCGCATTTACCGAAGCATTGATATCTTCGAACTGATTCAAAACGCCCCATTTAAATGAACCATCTATTCGTAGTAGTATTATCTTTGGTTTAAGTTATACAATATACAATACACACCAACAAGTCAGTCATAAGAAAGGTGTTAGCTAAAAGACACATGAAATTACGGCTCTAATTAAAACAAAAGTTATTTTTACAATCATCATGTTTCATTAAAATCCACCATACCTGCTAATAGTTATTAACAAAAAACAAAATAAAAAAGCCATTTCAATGTTTGATAATAAATGGTTGCGCGCTCGGCGTCAAAACCGAGTACGTCACATTAAATATTTTTTTCGGGTATAAAATTTTTAAAAATTGTGTTGTATTCAAAAACTCTTTAAAAAATTTATTCCCGTTGAAGATTTAACTCAAAGTTAATTTTCTAACAAACACAATTGTTAATTACCAAAATTGTTTCGAACTTTCGTCTTCATTGTACATTAAAAACATGTTTAAATAATTGACATATGATTTTTTCGGGTCGTGGAGCTTTTCTTATATAGAAGGTGACTCAGAGTAAATTTCCCTTTTTAACATGTTATAAAAACAGAATTAAAAGTTTGGGAATAATTTTATTAATACATTTTAAAAGTACAGTAATGCGAATTTTACTTTTTAAACACAATGTTGTCCAAATGTCTTCCCTCGGGCTATAACTAGTCCAGGCAGTCAAGCTCAAAATAGTGTCATACCTCCGAATTTTTTATACCGGGTGTTTCTCGAAGGTGGTTCCCCCTATAACTTTTTTATTTTTTAAGATGAAAAAATGAAATTTGGATTGTCAATATATGACCTAAAAATGCATTGAATGACGTGTTCAATTGTTTCTGATGATTTCCGGTTTTACCGGAAATGACCTCAACTTTTGAATTTTAAATGGAACACCCTGTATTTTTTTACCTATTCGATAGAAAATGACATCCTAAATAAAATGACACCCCATATGTCAACTTTTGACATTTTCCTTTTAAAATATTTTATTTTTTAAAATCAAATCTAGAGTGCCATGACGTTGTTAAAACAATCAATTTTAAGTCCAAAAGGCGTGGAAAATAGTGTTAATTATCTTTAATATTTTATGTCTTTTCCAAAAAGGTAAAAAGATTTTAAAGTTTTATATCTAGGGTAATTGTCTCGAAAGTTGCCTCCTCTCCGATTTTGACCAAATTTGGTATACGGGGGTTTATGGGGCGCTGATTACAAATCTGAAAAAATATTTTTTCGGCAACGTTTCGTTTTCGAGATATTCATCATCAAAGTTGAAAATCAAACTAACCTTATTTTCACTATATATTCCCCCTTCTTTTTGTACACAATTCTTGATTTTTATAAAAAGTGGCACACAATATTTTATAAACACCCTTTAAAACCTTATATTTTTATTTATTTTTCACCTTTTTCTCATTAAATTGCGAAGCTTCACTTTTAAGCTGGGCGGCTATGATTCCTTAGTGTATATATGGTTGCGGCCACGATCCGACGTGAAAGTGGGGTTGCAATTAAATGGAAAAAGGTGTAACAAGTTTTAAAAGGTGTTTTTAAAATATTATGTCAATTAGTGTAAAAATCAAGAATTCTGTGCAAAAAGAAGAAGGAATAGTGTAAATAAGGTTAGTTTGTTTTCAACTTTGATGATGAATATCTCGAAAAACAAGCGTTGCCGAAAAAATATTTTTTCAGATTCGTAATCAGCCACAAAACGTATACAAATTTGGTCAAAATTCGGAGAGGAGGCAACTTTCGAGAAAGTTATCATATCTAGACATAACTTATTTTTTTAAATCAAGATTAAAAAGCTAAATATGGCATAGTAGTTGTGCATTATAAAAATAATATTTGTTTTTAATTAAAATATTATTATTATTATTATTATTATTATTATTATTATTATATTTATAGGTATTTAAATTCAAATATCTTATTAATAAACACGGCAATAACTTTAAATAACTAACTCGCATTTAATTATTAAATATATGTAACATCATTGTTAAACATCAACGTTTTTGTTTATTTCCAAGCCTACCTGACAAAATTGCCGAAATGCATATGACTCTTTTAATTGAATGCCACGGCCCGGATGTTTTAATATTTTTTAAGCAACAACTACTATGCCTATTTTTTTGCTTTTTTAGTGTTGATTTATTTAAAATATCAAGTGTGGGGGATTAAATTATTCAGAAAGAAATGCTCTTTTTAAATATGCCAACGAGCCCACATCGTTTCATTTGAAAAAATTGAGTTATGTCTAAAAATAAAATTTTGGTATCTTTTTACCTTCCTGGAAAAGACAAAAAATACGCCAGATAATTAAAACTATTTTTTTACGCCTCCCTGACCTAAAATTGGTTGTTTTAACGACGTCATGGCACTCTAGATTTTAATTTTATAACTTCAATGTCAATTGTTGACATATGGGATGTCATTGTATTTAGAATGTCATTTTCTATCGAATAGGTGAAAAAAATACATGGTGTTCCATTTAGAATTCAAAAGTTAAGGTCATTTCCGGTGAATTGAATACGTCATTAAATGCATTTTTAGGTCATATATCGACAGACCAAAATTCATTTTCCCATCTTAAAAAATAAAAAAGTTATGGGAGGGAACCACCTTTGAGAAACACCCGGTATATGCACCGATTTTCTTGAAAATTTGGAATTAAGCTTATCTTTTAACGATTTGTAACATTACAATTGCAGTTTTACTGGAAAAAATTCATAGCATTTTAATAAAATTATTAGTTACCACTTTTCAACCCCTAAAAACTACCCCTTTGCAGAAAATGAAATAAAAAAATATCTAATGACTGCCAATTTTTAAATTTTGCGTAATTTTATTTAGTTTATTATCTCTACTTGATTTGACAAAAATAAAATAAAACAATATTTTTTAATGACTACTGATGTTTTGATTTTAAATTTTGTTGATTCGAAAGTTTATTCTCTGAACACGAAGTAATTTTTAATTGTCTACACCCTGCCAACCCTTAAGAACCACCCCTTTGCCAAAATAAAATGAAAAATTTTATTTAAAGACATTCAATATTTCATTGTACATTCTTCATAAATAAAAATTCATTATCTGCTTATTTTATTTTTTGTGTAACTCTGTTAATTTTAAATCACATGTTACAAAAAATCATTTTTAAGGTAATTTTCAGGGCTACAAGCCTATGTATGTTAGAAGGGCTTGAGACCCTTCATATTTTATAGATAAAGGGTCAAAGTGCTGCGGAAAAGCAGTCCTCGCACCTCAGTGAAAGTTTAAATCGATTATAAATCCGTCAATTTTTTATGCCGCAAAAAAAAAAAAAATAAAAAAAGAAAAATAATCGTCATGAAAAATGCTACATTTTGCTACTCTAGTTTTTTCGTATCTCTTAAGGTTTTGTAGTTAAAATAAGAAAAAGAAAATTTTTTGAAAAATCACAAAAAAAACATATAATTTAAGCTAATTTTTTTCAAAACTGTGCATATCTAATCAGTAAAACTTTCAGATGTTATAAATAACATACAAATAGAGTAATTGGTGTAAGGAATAAATTTAATTTTGATTTTGAATGAAATGACAATACGTATATTTATAGTGGTCAGTCACCACTTGCAATACAACAGCCAAGGATTTATCCTGTGGCTCGCTGGAGTTACGAAAATCTGTAACTCAAACAGCGCAGTGGTTGTTTGCTGACAACATACTATATGTTTGTACGTCGTCACGGGTTGATGTACCCTCTGAAGAGTTCACAAGAACGAAACGATGTTGATCGCGTTCTACACTAACACTCAGCTAAACGAAAGCCAGCTGAAAGCGAAGTTAGCGTTATCGTAAGGCAGAAGCCGACGATAATCGCGAGGCGATGTTAAGCCAAGCAATGTTACGCTGAGTGTGTGATCAAAACTCGATGTTAAAGCCAGGGTCCAAAATCGAAGGAGACAAGATGTCTTCAACCTTCTACCCGGAATGATTCCACCTAAAACGGCACCCGCCTCATTGGGTGTGGTCCGCCACACAAAGATGTGTCTGCGTAGGTTGGTGTTAAACCTCACACCACTCAATGTGGTAGTCCGCAAGGACAGTTAGGGATATGGATTGTTCGGCTAGATAGAGTGAGCTAGTAGACCAAAGAATCAAGTGTGACAAGCTGGGTCGTTAAACACCAGAACTTGACCAACTAAGATACTGGTACGGCTGGTTGCCATAAGCCAGAAGGTCTAGTTTCGTCTTCTATTAGACTCATCAGACGTGGAGTTAATCACGCGATTATCGTCGGCTTCTGCCTTACGATAACGCTAACTTTCGCTTCAGCTGGCTTCGCTTAGTTGAGTGTTAGTGTAGACGCAGGTGATCAACATCGTTTCGTTCTTGTGAACTCTTCAGACGGGTACATCAACCCGTGACTACAAACATATATGTTGTCAGCAAAAACCACTGCGCTGTTAGTTACAGCGAACTCCAGAGCCAATCCTTGGCTTTTGTTTGGCAAGTTCTGCTTAATTAACTACATTACTCAAGCACGAGTATAGTGCTCTTTCCGTCTAGTCACGTGGTTAACTCCACGTCTATGAGTCAATAGAAGACGAAACTAGACCTTCTGGCTTATGGCAACCAGCCGTACCAGTATCTCAGTTGGTCAAGTTCTGGTGTTTAACGACCCAGCTTGTCACACTTGATTCTTTGGTCTACTAGCTCACTCTATCTAGCCGAACAATCCATATTCCTAACTGTCCTTGCGGACTACCACATTGAGTGGTGCGAGGTAAGGTTTAACACCAACCTACTCAGAGACTCTGTGTGGCGGACCACACCCCAATGAGGCGGGTGCCGTTTTAGGTGTGGAATCATTCCGGGGTAGAAGGTTGAAGACATCTTGTCTCCCTTCGATTTTGGAGCCCTGGCTTTAACATCGAGTTTTTGAGCTACATCACTCAGCGTAACATCGCTTGGCTTAACATCGCCTCGCGATTATCGTCGGCTTCTGCCTTACGATAACGCTAACTTTCGCTTCAGCTGGCTTTCGCTTAGCTGAGTGTTAGTGTAGGCGCAGGTGATCAACATCGTTTCGTTCTTGTGAACTCTTCAGACGGGTACATCAACCCGTGACGACGTACAAACATATAGAAATGACAATAGTTTTATTGCGATTTTTTTTAGTTTTAACTATTTTACACCATATCTTATTCAAATTCAAAAAGAGTTTTATCGGTGATCATTTTAAAGGTCTTTTTATGCTCTTTAAAAAATATTCCATGAATTTTTGTTGAAAAATGTACCCTTTTCCCGTTCTTTCAGGTTAAGTACCTAATTAGGTAAAATGAAAGTCTTCAAGCACTATAACGCCTTGGGCTTTAAGATCTTCTAAATGCTTAATTTCTTTGTTTTTTTATAAGCTTCATTTTTGTTCATTACACTTTTTTCGATAAAACGCATAATTACAGAGTTACGCGTAAAAAACAATTGAAAAATGAGTTTTTTTAACAAAAATTCGCACTTTTCAATTGCGAATAATTCAAAAACTATTGATCTGGCGAAAAAACTTGACATGACATTTTTCACTTCAAATTTGCTCATCTATCGATTTCTGGAGGTATTTTGTTTAAAAAATTGCCCACCCCCGAGAAAGGGTGGCATCCACCCCAGGGGTCATTGCGCACATCGGCACCATTTAGATTTTGCTTTTCGACCATCCATCTATCTTTCAAAATTTCAAATAAATCGGTGCATATATAAAAAATTCGGAGGTGAAATGCTTGACTGCCTGGACTAAACCAGTAAAGTTTGGAAGAGCTCGAGTCAAAAATTGGCGGAGCATTGGAATGTACCGTTGACTTGTCACAGTTACAGAGCGGCCACGGGCATCCTCAAAAAAGTAGGGGATGCTTCTCTTCCGCCAAGATCACCAGATCTTATGCCCCTAGATTTTTTTTATGGGGATATTTAAACCGATCCTTCAGCCACTACGACGCAGTTAAAAGACAACATTCGAGAGGCCATTAGCAACATTTCTATTGAAATGTGTCGGGGGTTCTTTTAACATTTAAGAGCATCATTTTGTTTAAAAAGTAAAATCTGCATCCCTGTACTTTCAAAATATATTAATAAAATTGTCCCAAACTTTTTATTCTGTTTTTATAACATATTAAAAAGGGAAATTCACTTTGAGTCACCCTGTACATACTTAACAAGATCACGCCATAAAAGTTTTAAAAATTTTAATGCTTTGTTTAAAAATACCTTTCTTTGACACTATTACTCTGATTTTTCATTTTTTGTCAAAGTTATAAAATTATTATAAACCAGGGATTAAATTTTTTAATACGTTTATGGCATTATCTTGTTAAGTATGTATATAAGAAGGGCTTCATGAAGCAAAAAATTTATACGACAATTATTTAAGCATTTATTTTAATGTACAATGAGGACGAAAGTTAAAAAAAATTGTTAATCGACAATAGGCTTTTTGCCACCATTGAAAATAAGCTTTAAATTGTGGTCATCCTATCAGATAATAGTATAAAAAAGCATATTTCTTTTTAATATAAAGTAAAATATGCATATTTATTGCAAAATATACGTATTAAAATTAAAATATTTTTGGAAATTTTAATTCAAATAAAACTGTCACGCTTGTGTTGGTTTTTCAGGTGATCACTTGCAACTAAATAAATTAAAGTTTTCTTGGTATTTTATATAAAATTTTCACTTTAAATATTATTTTGGTTTCGTTACTCAAAAACATAAAATTTCAAGGTAATACAGTTATCCTACCTCAAAATGGACATATGATTTGGTTAAGCCGATAACGAACCCACCCGAGACCCGAGGCACTTAAATTGTGCTCTTTCTTAAAAAATATATTTATTTACTGTGCTCAAAATTCTCAAAAATGTAAAAGTTAGTTTAAGTACCTCTAAAAATATATTTATTTACTTCTCTTTAGTATTTCAAAATCCCTTTTGTACGTTAATGTTTATGGAGTGTAGAAATATAAAGTCCATCTCTTATGGAGACGGAAATTTTAAAAGTGCCCATTTTGTATTTCGTGTAATTTTTTATGTCAGTTTCCATCTGCAATTCCAAAAAATACCGTTAAGTATAAAAAGAGAAAGTACTAACTTTCTGGGTATTTAACTTTTAGAAACAACAAAATCATTTTAATCCAAAAGCCAGGTTATACCTTAAAGTAATTATAAGTTATCTAAAGGCGATATTTTGTTGTATATAAATCGGTAGGTATTTAAAGCAGAATATTTATTTACTTGCGTGTTTTTTTGGGTGATCTTCACACATAAAAACATTTTAATGAAATACAAAGCTGTTTGGATCTTTTCGAGCGAATTGTAACCACTTTTTTCGCTTTTTAGGATTTGTTGGGACAGATATACAGGTTTTTGTGGTGTTTTCAAAGAAGTATTGGTACACTGTGGCACTACACACCATTTATACAGACAGGTCCAGTGTAGTAGAAACATAGGCAGGGAACTGATGAATTTACTACTGTTCGCTTCGATCGATAAATATCCGTATGCATGATTAAACCAAACGAGATCTCAGTTTGTAATATGCGATCAGACGGGTGTGTTGTATGGTTTAAGGCGCACTTGAAAATTATAAAAAATAAATTTATGCGGTGTAATCTGTTGAGAAATCAGTTGATACTTAATACCGTTATGTATAAATAGAGAATTAAATACCAACAGCTTTATTTATCAGTTCATTAATTGTCAAAGCAAAATAAAAAGTAAGTTCTCTAAACCCAAAACTCATTTCTAAAATTAAAATAGTACGCAGTAAAAAATAAATATTATAAACATAAAAAATACTCTAAAATGAAATTATAATAAATATTCACACAAACCTCCTTCTTGCGCAAGGCAATATCCCAAACGATCGTAAAAACCCTGTCTAATGTTTGTTAGCATATTAGGGCTGATAGTTTGAAAAGCTTCTTCGATTTTTATTCCAAGTTCTTCCAAATTATTAGCCCTATCATGACCATAAACCTTATTTTTTAAATAACCCTACAAAAAGAAATCGTTAGGAGCAAGGTCTGGTGATTTCGCGGGCCACAAAATGGTTTCACGTCCACTAATCAAACGGTTAGGAAACGTATTGTTCAAATATTCTTGAACAATACGTCCATTGTGAGCGGGACAACCATCTTGCTAAAACCAGATATTACCAAATCTTACTCCTAATAATTGACGAATTGCGGGTACAATTTGTTGTTGTAACAGATCCAAATAAATTGCTGCAGTTAAATTGCCTTTAATAAAAAATGGTCCAATAAGGTGTTCTCCCACCATACCAGCCCAAACATTCAATTTTTGAGGATACTGGATTCGAACCTCAAAATATCTGCAAAACTCCATACATCGAAATTGGTCTTCGGGAAAAATTTCATGTGTTTTTCGGGCCTTGTAGGATCGGAAACCATTTTTTTTTAAGGACTCTTTTAACTGTAGTAGGCGATGAATCTGTTACCTCGCAAGTTGTCTACTGGTTACAGTGGGGTCTTGTTCAGCAGTAACACAAATTAATGCCTCTTTTAATTCCCGTTCTTCATTTACGAGTTCCTGTGTTTTATGTTTTTGAAGAGACACACACCCGTGGGGTCTCAAAATTTTGGATAATTCTAAAAATTATTTTCAGACATGGTATAGGTCTGTTTTCAAATGCTTCGGGAAAAGATTCATGAATTTGTCGATATGATTTTCCTTGGAAATACCATTTTACAATTTGAACCTTTTCACGAAGTTCGTAAACGTCCATTATTATTTATTTTTAGTGAAGAAACGAGTTTCCAAGAGAACTTACCACGTATTTGCAATGGCTGCGGCTGCAAGAGAGCAAATAATATTTAAATTCAAAATTAAATCTTCAAAAACATTCTACATTTATCGTTTTTGCGAGTTTTGTTTCGCTAGCTCGAGTCAGGCGAATATAAGTCAATTCGCCTAAGTGTTTCCTATGTTTCTACTACAGTGGACCTGTCTGTATACCATTTTAGCCAATAAATTAAGAAATTATTAACAAAATTCACTGTAGTTGCACTCGTTGTTAACTTGTTTACTTGCACGCGAAACATATGTCGACGTCATTACAGAGACAGCGTTTTGAGCGCGATTTTAAAATTTAACATTAAGTTTTATTAAAAATACAGCAGATTTCCCAGAAATATAAAATGTATTGTGATTGTTAGGTACCAAAGAATAATTTAAAACGATTTTTTAAAATCAGTCAAATAGCCTATTGTCTAACTTGTTGAAAAACTAACTTTAAGTTAAATTTTCAACGGAAGTAAATTCTTTAAATAATTTATTTAAAATTTTCAACTTAATACCCTCAAAAATATATTTAGTGTGACGTAATCGCTTTTGACGCCGCGCGCGCTACCAAAAATGTCGCGTGGAGGCCCATTTTCAGCGTTAAATTTAAATTATCAATAATGGAGATAGAACTCCAGGAGTTGGAACTTTTTCATCGGAAATTTCCTCCTCTTGAAGGATCTTTTTTACAATTTCCGCCACCTCCTATGGTTTTTTAGTTATCATCAAAAATCGAAATGGCTTTTTTTATTTCGTTTTTTGTTAATAACAAATGCAATTTTTATTGGCAAAAAAAATCCTCAAAATGCCTTTTACAGATTTACATTAAGCGTCAAATGAGTTATCGCTCATAATTTTCAAAGCCTTCTAACTATTTTTCGCAAAAAACACACTTCTCGACTAGACTATAATAAATGTCGTTTACTTATGTTTTACCTCTTTTAATGGAGGAGCTAGTATAACTCTTCCCCTTTTTTCTGCGGCTTTTTTCGTGCCTTCTGATCTTTCTCAATATTTAACATTATTTTTCCATAACTACAGAATTAATAAACAATTAACTGTTGCAACACCCAAAGTATTAACCTCTGAGCATATATCTACTAGAGGCAGCCTTACCGCTTGGCAGTTCGAAGAAGTGTGCGAGAGAGATAGAAGATAATATTATAACCTTTCTTGCTCCACATTTGTGATTGGTCAGCACCTATCTATCAGCATGCAGAGCAGGGTATACATACCTTATATTATACATACCACTCTCCGCCGACCAATCAGGCACGTAGAGCGAGAGAGAGAAAGGATACACTGCGAACTAACACTTTCACAGGAGACAAATAACTACATAGAGCGCTGCGAAAAAACGTAAGCGCAACTTAAAAATAACAAAAACAAATGTTTTATTGTTTTTTTTAGGTTAAGATTGTCTGCCAGTCTATAGCAGGGATGTTGCGAATATTCGCATCCGCATTTGCGGAACTCCCGCATCCGCTTAAGCATCTGCAATAAATCTATGGATGTGGGCGCTCAAAAATCCGCATCTGCGTCCGCGGATGTGAAAAAAATCTGCATCCGCAATATCCCTGGTCTATAGAAATACATTATTTTTTTGGTACTGGTGTAAAAATATGAATTTAATTATCGACGTAGAAAACACATTTTTTATGTCCTGAAATTTATTCTGTGTAGGTGTAAAAAAGTGAACCATTTTTTATGTAAAAAATAGATTTTAGTTTGTCCAAGCTAACATTTTTAGGTTGGCAATGCGAATATCCCTACATATTAGTAAATTTTGTTTTTCAGATTTAAGTTGGCTGATATAAGAATTTTAGTCAGGACCGTACTGAGAGAAGAGAGTTTCAAAATTTTAATATTTTAAAAAAATTGTTAGATAACTAAATTAATCAGTATTTTTTTCTTGCTGTTCATATATTTGCATAAATTGTGAAAGCTTGATGTTTGGCCATAATATTTTATTAAAAAACTTTCGCCTATCTGGTGCAGATTATTAATAGTTATTTATAAAAGTGTTTGTTATTTAGAAATAGTTTACACTATTTTACACTTTTTGTACACACTTAGTCCTTAAATACATCTTCAATTAAAGCGCTTAGGTATATAAAAAAAAAATGTAAAATAGTGTACACCATTTCTGAATATCAAACAGAACTGTTATGTTTTGTTATATTTGCAGGCAAACTCTTTACAGTTGAATTGAAACTC
>JAHBCN010005762.1:20000-53004 GCA_019359885.1 Listronotus oregonensis | reverse complement strand
AATTTGGGGGAAAATTTTTTAAAATTTTTTATGCCTTTTTTCCTAATTGGGGCCAAGATTTACCAAAACTGTCCGCCTATTTTTTTCGGGGGCCGAAATTCCAGGTATGGCCCCGGCCAACCCCAAATTTAAAACCCCCTACTATTTTGGGGGTTTTTACAAAAAAAATTTGTTTCTTTTTTGGAAGGGGAAAATTTAAAAATTTAATTAAAATCCCCAATTTGTTTTTGGAAAAACCTTGTTTTCAAACTATATTTTCTTTTAAGAAAAATATAAGCCTACTATTTGAAGGAGACATAATTTACATAAAACAACTATTTGTTTCTGACTGAAAGAAGTGGATTGTAAATTAACTATAAATACCCATTTGCTGATGATAAACTTGGAATAAATTTTTTCAACAATAAAATCGTAGTTGCTAGAACGTAGTATTTATACTTTAATAAATTAAATATTATGAACAAAAAAAAAAACTACTACCCCCCAATTTATGAAATAACAATTTATCCGCTGCTTAAATTTTAAAAAAAAAATAAAAGAGATACATTCTCGCTCTAGATAAAAAAGTATAAATTGATATTTTATTAATAAGCCCATACAAGTCTTAATATATTAAAATTAATTAAATTAAGTATTTTAGTTGAAAATTTGTAGCTGTTAAAAAAAATTAATAGACGATTTTGCGCCCCGCAGGTAGCTGCGCCCTTGGCGAGCGCCCATCTCGCCACCGCCTCAATACGGCCCTGATTGGATCTCAGGGTTTTACACTTTTTTTCTTTCTGTAAAGAAGTGTTATTAATATAATGATCTTTTAGGTGGTGATCGTGGGCAATGGCGGTGTGGGCAAGTCCAGCATGATTCAACGGTACTGCAAAGGTACTTTTACCAAAGACTACAAGAAGACCATTGGCGTCGATTTTTTAGAAAGACAAATAGAGTAAGTAAATATGCATAATCTATGAAATGAATTAGATACGATCTTTATCCATCTGCCAACACGATGATAATTTTTTATCAAATACTAGCTGACCCGACAGTCGTTGTTCTGTCTTCAATATAAATATTGAATTTGAATTGGCATAATTAAAAAAAATATATTTCAAAATATTATGTTTTTTTTCTAATGTTTTTAAAATTTTAAAACATTCAATCTATCTATTATCATGTATTTCAAATTTTCCGCACAACTTTTTTTTTTTCTTTGATAAGAACCTTCCTTGACAATAACAAACACAACAAAAAAAAATTAGCAAAATCCGTCCAGCCGTTCACGCGTGATGCCTTGACCAAGGTAAATAAAGATTCATATAGGTTGCCTAAAAATTATGCTCAGGGCTCTGATTAATTAAAAAAAATTTTTTGATACTCTTTGTATAATGTCAATTCTTATTTTTTTAATTCTACATGACAATACTAATATACCCACTTAATTTTTTCATATTTAATCCAACAAACTAACAGTGTAAAAAAAGTGAAGTTTTTTTAAAAAAGGTTAGAATTAGCGACAAGAATGAAGAGTACTTAATTTTAGGTTAATAGTTAAAGGTTTTCAAAAAATATTGTCCAAAGTTCTTATTAACACAGGAAGTTAAAAAGGGGTAATTTCCGGCCCGAGTTTTAAAACCCTTAAAAGAAATTAATTTTCCCTATTAAAATGAAATTGGTATATACCTGATTGTTCCAAAATTATGTCTAAAAAACTTGATTCCATTGAAGCTCTTTGGGAGCCAGTATCTCCGAAAAGGAGGCATATACGGAAAAATGTTATATAAACTTGTAGTATACTTTTTACGTGTTTCTTTCATATCCGGGAAATTTCCTACATTTTCCCGGACACCCTGTATAATTGTAAAATACATATTAAAGTTTAATAGGCCGTTTACCAAATTCGAATCGAATAATTACGGTTACGTCGATGTCGTCTAAACCATCAACGCAAAATATTTAAACTTCCATTTTGAAAACATTACCTGTCGAACAGCGTCCACCTTTAGCCTGTTTAAGGAATATTTTATAATTAACCATTTTTCGAAAGGTCTGCTTTCCATCTTCAAAACAGTTTAAGTTAGGAATTTTTAAGAAAAATTGACCAGAAATCATGATTAAATAGCCATTAAATCAAAATTTTTTGCTCTCAAAAAAATGGCCATTTTTTAGCTTTGTTATATAGAAAAGGGGAAAAAACTAACTTTTCTACAGACTTTTTTTTTATGTTTTTAGAAGATGACACAGGTACTTTGCTGTTAAATTTTTTCTGTTATAAAAATTTTTAAACGCTTTTTCCCCGGATCCCCCACACATATTTTTTATTTCATATTATAACATCTTTTTTAGATTCTTAATTTAGTTGGTGTATTTTTAAACATATCTTTTAGAACTAGACAAGTTAATTCCACATACGTCGTCTGCCATCAGTTTGTTACTTTGTATTTTGGAAAGTAGGTAGACATGTGTAATTTATTAAAGTTTTACTGTGCCATTTATTCAAACCAAAAAGGGGAACTGTTACAAAGAAAAATGAGAGTTGTGTTTGTATATCTTGGCCAAATGCCTGTTTAAATCATAAATTTTGATTTCCCTTGACTTTGCATTATTCTTTTCTACCCAAACTACTTTAAAACGTCTTGGATTTTTGTCTTTTTTTTCAACTGGCACGCAACGTTTCAGTTATTATATCATTTTAAACCGTTTTCAAGTAATAAAAAAAAAAAACTACACTTAAAACTACGAATTGATCCCTTTTTTTGTTTACGAAGACACTCGAAGTTTTTCCGACTAAACAATTGCTCCCCATTTTAGAAATGTCATTACTAGGCTTTCGGAAAATTTTTTTTTTTTTTTTTTTTTTAAAAATTTTTTTTTTTTTTTAAAAATTTTTTTTTTTTTTTTTTTTTTTTTTTTTTTTTTTTTTTTTTTTTTTTTTTTTTTTTTTTTTTTTTTTTTTTTTTTTTTTTTTTTTTTTTTTTTTTTAAAAAAAAAAAAAAAAAAAAAAAAAAAAAAAAAAAAAAAAAAAAAAAAAAAAAAAAAAAAAAAAAAAAAAAAAAAAAAAAAAAAAAAAAAAAAAAAAAAAAAAATTTTTTTTTTTTTAAAAAAAAAATTTAAAATTTTTAATTTAAAAATTTTTAAAAAATTTTTTTTTTTAAATTTAAAAAAAAAAAATAAAAAAAAAAAATTTTTAAAAAAAAATTTTAATTTTAAATTTTAAAAAAATTTTTTTAAAATTTTAAAAAAAATTTAAAATTTTAAAAATTTTAATAAAAATTTTTTTTTTAAAAAAAAAAAATTTTTTTTAATTTTTAAAATAAATCTTTTTTCTAAAAATTTGGGGTTTCAATGAGATGCAAATAATTTTTTTTTTTATGGGAAAACGGTAAGTCTTCGAAAAAAGTAAAAGTAACCAAATTTTTTTAAATTGCCCCGGGGCCCCCAAAAAAATTTTTATTTTAAGAGAAAGCGGTGGCGTACTACTTTTTCCTTAAAAAACCCCCAGTCAGAGTCCAGTACGGACGCCACTGTTAAAAAAAAAAAAATGTTTCTTAGGTCAAAAAATGTCTTTAATGCATAAACGCCGTCCCCCAATTTTTTTATAAATATATTTAAAGTGGTATAAAAATGACAATTAAAAAAAAACTTTTAAATTTTAACACCGATTTAAAAGATAAGACGTTTAGGACATACATTCATATGAAGTTTTTCTTTAAATGGGTCAAGAATCCCCCCCCTTTAAAAATTAGCATGTTATTAAGAAAAAAAATTTCCCAAAGTTTATATATTGAAATTGCCAAGCTGGGGTGTGGTAATGGGGGGCCTACAAATAGTATTTTTAAAAAATCTTTTTTGAATACCAGTAATCTACACGGGGTTTTTGGGGCAAACTAAAATTTTTTCAATCATAACCAAAAAATTTTAAAACATTTGACGGAAATTTAAAAAATTTTAATTTTTTTTTTAAATTTTTTTTAAAAACTTAACCACCCATCAACTCTGCGGCATTTTTTCTCAAAACCAAATTAAACCTTGCAAAAAAAAGTTTAACTTTTATTTTAACCCCCTTTTTGATTTAAATCTAATTTTTTGGTAGCAAGTTCTAATCTAATTTAACTGTCAAGTTTTTCCTTAATTTTTTTACATAAATAGTTTAATATCATTTTAAAAAAAGATCAAAGCATATAATAAGACTGTTCAATCATGGGTAGTAATAATATTTTTTTTTAATAAAATTAAGTGTTTTGGCGCATCTAAAATTTAAAAAAGATTGGCTATTTATTTTCACGGTCTTTGAGTTTTTTTTCGTTTATCTTTTTTTGGGTTAAAAAAAAGGGTTTGGGTTTAAAGCGAGTTATTTTTTGACGGGAATTTATAAATACTTGACGTACCTTCCCCCCAAAAATTTTTTTGGGGGTTTCTTTTTAAAAAAAAATAAAAATAAACCCCAAAAATTTAGAATCTATAATCTGGACATTTTCCCTTTGGGAAAGACGAAAGCAAAAAAAAAAGGAACAAAAAAAAACCTTATTGTCAATTAAGGGGTGTTTAGTTTGGGGAAAAACCCCAAAAATTTTTATATTTTTCTGAAATACAAATAAAAAAAATTCTATGACTTTTGATAAAGCAAAAATATATGTTGCATATCGATCACTGGAAAATTAATATTTTGGAGATAAAATTTTTAAAAAATTAAAAAAAACTAAAAAAAAAATATAAAAAATATATATAAAAAAGAAAACAAAAATATTTTTTTTATACTTTTAAATAGTTAATAATACCCAATTGATAAGATTAAAAAAAAAATTTTGTTTATAAAATTTTTTTTAATTGTTTATTAAGCCCTACAAGAATGCGGGTCTTTAATTTCCCCCCACTAATAAATTTTTTTTTTTTACGGGAAATTTTTTACATTTTTTGCACAATTTTCCCAACAATTTTAATTTTTGCACCTCCCAAGAGTAACTGTAAAAATAGATAGATAGATAGAAAATTTATTGCCATAAAATATACATTAAGTATAAGGGTCGTCACTAAAAAAAAAATTAAAATAAATATATAAAAAAAAAAAAATAAAAAAATATTATATAAATACCGTCATATAACAAAAACTTTGAAAAAACAATAAAAATGTACAAACAAATAAAATTTTTTTGTAAAAAAAAAAAAACCCATTAAAAAAAAAAAAAAAAAAAAAAAAAAAAAAAGGCCGGGAAAAAAAAAAAAAAGTTGGTTGCATAAACTCTGCAACTGAATAAAATGCTTTATCAATTAGAAACGCCCAACTGCATTCTTGTTTCCCCCAGATATCCTTAAATTTTAAAAAGCTTATTATAAAGGTAAGACAGCGAAAAAGGAGTTTTTTGAAAAAAGATTTTGTAAAGAATTTCGATCCTTGTATTGTTTTTTGTTGAGAGTTAGATGTCGAGTTTCAAAAATTCCCCATTTGCATTAAATAAGACACAATTAAAAATGAACACAAAGGCAAAGTAAACCCTTTTTCTGAACAAATATGGGTCTGCAACTTTAAGCGGTTAAGATTAAATATAATCTTAATATTCTTTTTTGTCCCCCTCCCCCACCCACCCTCCCCCCGGGGAAAATATTTAAAATAGGGTGTAAGCCAGTGAATAGTAAAAATTAAACCCCAGACTCATTATTTATTTGATTAAGAATAGCAAAAATTAATTTCTTCAACAAACAACTCGACGTGATAGGAAAAAGGTCAATGAAAATCAATAATATTTCCCCCAAAATTTTTGCAGTGTCAAAATATATTGTTGATTATTTCAAAATTAGGGGGGAATGGTTTAATAAACAAATTCATTTGTTTTTTTGTGCATTAATTTAAGATATTGTTACGGCCCAAATTTCCCATTTCATGACAGGCTCCCCTAATGTGATTCATGCTCCGGGTTCCCCGCTAATACTACCGTGGTGTCATCGGCATACATTGAAACCTTCCAGTGCTAATATTTTGCGGTGTGTTAACATGGACAAAAAAATCCCCGTACAGGCCCTGAGGAACTCCCTACCCCAAATTTGGGTTCCGACTTAACACCATCATATCTTCCCAAATTTCACGCCCAGACAAATAATCAATCCATTCGGATAACCTACCTCTGATACCCATGCTGTACAGCTTTGAAAAAAAATACCCTGTTTACTGTATGTAACTATGTAATTGTGGGCAAAATTAAAAACCACCCCCCCCTTTTTTTTTGATTTTTTTTATGTAATAAGCTTGATTTTTGCACAATTTTAAACACAAAAACCCCTTGGCAATTTTGCAATCCCCAAAGGATATAATGCTTAAAAAAATAGCCGTGCCCCCCCCCCAAATTTTTTCTTTAATTATATCAAATTGATTTTTTCCAATTTTAAAAAACCATTGGCGCTTTCTAAATTTTAAAAGGGGTTGATGTTATAAATATATCAGTAGCCCACCCCACCCATGTTTAAAGCTATTATTTGGTATCCCAAAATTAGAAAAGTTAAAAAGGGGGGGCTAGAAATTTTTTTATAAGGGGAACCCCCTTTTTGGGGTTTCAAAATGGTTTAAAAATTTTAAAAAACAATCTATTATTTGATATAAAGTAAAACCCGAAGACTTTTGGGGCTTTATTAATCATAGCTTGATTTTTCAATTTTTAAAAAACAACAACCCTTGGCAATTTTTGCACAAGTGCCCCAAAAAAAGATATAATCTTTAAAAAATATATTTTTTACAAAAAAAAGTTACTAATAATTTAAATTTTCTACCATTTGTTTTTATAAGTTTTTTTCCCGAAATCAATTTAACAAAAGTTGTTGGAGCTTTTTTTCTTAAAAACGCGTAAAAATAATCAAAAACCTTATAAACAATAAAAAAAAAAAATCTAAAAAAAGGATTTTTAACTTTGATAAGGAGTATGTTTTTTTTTTTTTAATATAATTTTTCAAAAAACCCCAATTTAAATTTTTAATTTTTAAAAATTAAATTAAAAAAATATTAAATTTTTAAAAATCTGGCCTTGTTTATTTGTTTTTTTAATAAAAAATTGAAAAAAGTTGGTTAAAAATAAAACCCTTAATTGTTTCAATTTTTTTAAAAAAATCCCAAATTTATTTTAACAAATTTTATTTTTTTTTTCATACAAAATTTTAAAGGGGAGTATAAAAAAAAAGGGAATTTTTTTTTTTTGGATTTCCCAACTAAATTTGTGTCTTTTTCTCAAAATAAATTTCAAAATTGAATTACTTTTTTAAACGATTCATTTTTTTAAAACAATAAATTTGGGTTAAAAAATTAGAAAAACAAAAATAGAAAAAATGTTTTATTTAAAACGAAAATTTTTTATTCAAAATTTTTACAGAAAAAAACTAAAAAAGGGAAAAAATATAAAGATTGTATTTGGTACTATGGGGCCCGTTCAACAATCAATTTTTGTTAGAGAGAGATGGACGAATTCGGCGCGGATGGCATGGAAGAGACAAAGACAAAAGATGTTTATCCCCAATCTCGCTTTGACTTGTGGACGAGCCGGGATTTATTTACTATAAGGCGATAATTTTGTCTACGACTGTTGCGAGTGAACTACCTTAAAAAAAAAAAGAAAAGTAAAACAATGAGAAAAAACTTAGTAAGTCTAAAGCTTCCCGAAAGCCATGTGATTCCGAGTTGAAATAAGAAAAATTATCATACCGCAACTTTATATCTAAAATAAGATCGTTAGTTTTAAAATGAACTCAAATAATAGTTTTTTTTTTAATTTTAGAGTTGACGGTGAGGAAGTGCGCCTTATGCTCTGGGACACAGCCGGACAGAAAATTCGATGCCATCACCAAGGCATATTACAGGGGGGCTCAAGCCTTTTGTTCCTTTTCCACGACTGATAGGGATTCATTTGAGGCTGCTCATTCATGGAAGCTCAAGGTAAAATTTGTTCTTATTAAACATTAGGGTAACTTAATAGAATTAAACCTATATCTCCCAAAGCCAACATCAAAAAAAAAAAAATCCTCATATTGTAAAACCAAATTTGGTTCCCTTGAATGCTCGTGATCTTTTTTTTTCATTTTATTCCTAGAAAACTGCGATAACGAATGCCAGTTACTCGCACAATCTATTGGTATCAAGATCTGTTTTGAACTAAGATTTGTATTAAATTTATTCTGTTGTTCCTAAAAATAAATACGACATCCTTTTTATTAAAAAGTATCGAAAAAATGGATCGCCTTAGGCTGATTTGTCCAGTTCTTCAAAACAGGCGTTTGGGGCAGCAATCACGTCTAAATTCGAGGCAATTTTATTACCAGCAAGAGTTTTTTTCAATTTCGGAAATAAATAAAATCCAATGGAGCCAAAAGTGGTGAATAAGGTGCATTAAAAACCAGCTCAAAGCCTGACGGATGAATTTTTGCCATGACAATTAGCAATTTGTGACAAGATTCTGGTGGAACAATGTTCATTTGTCACTATCGAGCAATCGTTTGACGTTTCTCGTAAATATTTTGGTTGTACTGGTTAAGTAAGTTGGAGTAATTCTTAATATTTATAATTTTTTTTATCAAGATAGTCAATGGTAAAAATTGGAAGGCACTGGCTCACCTAAAGTAGCATCTAACTGTGCTTTAACTTCTGTAGGACATTTTAAAGCCTTGTAAACTTTTTTTTTTATTAAGAAGGCCCCACAAAAAAAGTCACACATATTTAAATCTGGATAACGTGGTGGTCATTTTATTGGTGTATCATGTAATCCATCGGTTGGGAGGTCATGTTACCAAATGCCATTAAAATAAATCCAATTTTATTATTTAAAAAGGTGTATTTTGCAAAATGGTGGTAAGTTTGCAGTTTTTAAACTGTCAGTTACAAATGTGTTTTCAATATTTACTTATTGTTCTATTATTACAGTTAATTTATGTTTGCAGGGTTGACAACATTTTTCTTCTGTTAAAACGCTTTATTAGTAAAAAATATTTAAAAGTTAAAAATATTTAAATACCTCATTTATGATAACATAAAATATCTGGTTTGTCATTACTTATTTCGTTAATGACATAGAAAATCATGGGGAAAAGTATATGTCGCAATTTCATGCGTAATTCCATTTCATGAACTGAATTCCAGTTCTGAAGTGAAACCAGATAGTGTAATAATATTTTATTTTTCATCTGGACAATATTTTTGTCCATTTATGAAATGGATAAACCATTTTTCCACTTGGTGAAACAAGACATATTACAGATCTGACACAAAAAAAATATCCAGTTAATTCTTTTATTTTTTGGCCCCTTTATCTTTTTTTACTGTTTTAATACAATCAAAAATTTTTTACCCAAAACATTTTTGTTATTTTGTGGTTTTTTGTTTTTTCCGGTGTTAAAGTTATTAAGAAGCGTACGAGCAAAATTTTATCTTTAATAAAAAAACATATTTTGCTTTTGGTAATTAAATATAATGTTTCATGCATCATTTTTAAAACACCGAGACTGATTGTTTCATTTAAATGACAAATGCCAAATATACAGTACAGGACTGATGATTTTTTTTGTCCAGATGGTTAATATAGTCTCGTTTCTCTAAGTGGAAAAATTCATATCTATTTATAAACTGACATAAAATTGTCCAGATTGTGAAATAAAATATTATTAACCCATCTGGTTCCCTTCACGAACTGGACACCCAGTTTCAAAATGGGCAACTATGCCAAATGGGTGCGACATATCATAACTTCCACTTTTTATAAAAATTTCCATACCACTAAAAAACGTCATTTTATAGTGTCCGACTATATACCAAAAACCATTAAAATTATTCAGCCTGTTTTCAAAAAATTTAGGAAGATTATTGTTTTGAAAAATAAAAGTTCTGACGGACTCTCCCAGCAAAACACAGAAATTTCAAAATATTATTTAGACTTTTTTTTAATGTCGAAAGTGTCATAAAATCTTATACACGTATTTCCCGACCACCCTATATAAACAAGACGCCTCTAATGGGCTGCATAATAAAATTGGGACTCCCTGTACATATCCCATATTAACTAAAAAGCTTATTAGGACCATAACCAGCGTACTAGGATGAATAATACAATTCCTCTTTTATACTTAAAACATTATGGTAATCCTGTGTATTGTTATCTTAGTTACTCATTTGGCCAAAGGCAATGTTCCGGAACATAAACACATGTAAGATACCCAGCCAAGAACATAAATGTCTACTGAAATAATCTTTTATTCTTGCTTACGTTGCTTTATAAGGTAATATTTCTTTATACGATTCTTTTGTATAAGAGTAATGTAAAATAAAGAAAAAAATTTAAAAGGCTTCCACGCGAAATGCAAATCTGAGAAAGGCGTTTTGGGGATTTTTTTCTGCCAAAACAAAATTGCAATTGTTACTAACAAAAACCGAAAAAAAAATTTTTAAAAACCAAAAGTGGGACATGACAAAAGTCCTAAGGGGAAATTTTAAAAAAGTTTCTGGTTGACCATTTTTATAATTTAAATTTAACACGAAAATTTCCCCACATTTTGGTTGTACGTTCGGTCAAAACCGAGTACGTCACACTAAATTATTTTTTGGGCTTTAAATTTTAAAATATATTATTCGAAACTTCAAAGAATTTCCTTAAAATTTAACCTAAATTTAATTTTTCAACAAATTAGACAATTGACAATTAGAAAATTGTTTTGAACTTTCATCTTTATTGTACATTTAAAAAAATTATTAAATAATTGTCGTAAAAATTTCTCGCGTCGAGGAGTCTTTCTTATATACATACCTAACAAGATCACGCCATAAAAGTTTAAAAAATTTAATGCTTCGTTTATAATAAGGTGACCGGACGTCCCGCTTTCGGCGGGACAGTCGCGATTTTCCACAATTTGTCCCGCGTAACGCGACATTTTTTAAAAGTCTCGACTGTTAGAATTAAGATAAATTTTATATTTATGAAAATCATTGCTTTGCGTTCTAAGAATCCTACGGGCTACGACGACTAACATATTGTTTTTGCTACCCAGTTACATTGTATTTGTCTCTCAGTCTCACTTCGTTTGCATCTGAATTCCCAAATAGTAATATTTCTGAAAATGATCTTTTTAATAAAGTGTCATTAGTAGAAAAATATATTGATAGGGAAAAGCTTAAATATTGGGCATCAAAAAAAATCACAGTAGAAAACAAATGGTTAGAAATATTTCATCATTTCGAAACAAACTATGTTCCATACAATAATGTATTAAAAATTGTGGAATATGCACTATCTTTACCTAGAACTAACGCTGCAACTGAACGCGTTTTTTCTACAGTAAATCAAGTGTGGACATCAGAAAAATCAAAATTAAGTGTTGAAACTTTAAAAGCCATTTTATGTGTCAAATATAATTCGATCAGAAATATGTCAAGGAATAAAATATTATACATTTTTTTATATTTATAAATTGTACTTATGTTAAAAATACAAAAAATATAACGATATTATTTTTATTCCGTATGAAAATTTTTGTTGATAAATTAATATACTATAATATCAATAAGTTATGAAAAAAATCTTGAAAATAGGCCTTTTTTGACCAAACAAACTTTACCCTTCCCTTGGTGGATCTTTGACTAGTACAATTTTTAATTCCAAAAAATCCATATTCTTTATCCAAAAGAAAACAGGAGATCTCTAAAAAATTAGTTCCAGTTTGAATAAATTATTTAAAAATTTTTACAGGTTTAGCACCTAAAATATGTATCTTTATCTGTAGATAACTTATTTCCTCTACTGTATTGTACTATTATTAATAGATGTCATTTTTTTATGTTTTTATGTTTTTTAGGTGGAAAATGAATGCGGTGAAATCCCTACAGTGATAGTCCAAAACAAAATTGATCTCTTGGATCAGAGTGTAGTTAACCCGTAAGTAGACTTACAATTACTATCAAAACAACAATTTTTTTTAAGAAAATCGCAAGAAACGTCAACAGTCACATAAACAAGAAACATTCACAACATTCACGTATATTAAACACAGGACAGCAATCTTTTAAAATATTTTTTTTAACTTATTTGCTACACCATAATAAAACACATAATACAATTTCTTTATTCTCCATATAAAATAAACTAAAGTAATGGCGCACTTAATATGAAAATAAGTAAGATAGATATAATACATTAGAAAGAGATGATACGATGCCGTTCTTTTGTCGTTTCTCTGCTTGAATAAGCAATGTTGCCAGATGATTTTCTAATATGTTATTACACAGCCCTACTTCAATTACAAGCCGTGAACAACCATTACAACGCCGCAACCGGCAAGAGATTCAGATCGGTTTCCCTCGAGCGCGATGAGTAATCCGGGTATCGAGGCGCGTATTTTTAAATTCATTTAAGGCTCAATTCAAAGATCGCGTAAATAGTATTGATATTTCCATTAAAATAATTAAATCAGTATAATAATTGAAAACAAATATATTTATATAATATTTAAACTCTAAAACAAATTAATTTATGTGCAATAGGTCAAGGCATAAGAACATGATGTTGTTGTAAAAGGAAACAAGTGTAATTTAACATTTAGTTAGTAATTGTACTTAGTTTTAGTTTCGTTTTATTTATTTCATTAAATGTGTCTAGTTTCCTTTTTTTTTGTTTTTTTGACTCAGCCTTTTCCGATTTTTCTGTGGCATTTTTGTTATTTCTTTTTTTAACATAATTATTTAAAAGAATGTTTGAAAAATATATAATATCATAATGAACATATTTTTGTTCTCGTTACCACAAATACATTGCGAGCATAAATCATTAAAGCCTTCATGTTGTCTAGTGCTTAAATTAGTTAGATCACACAAGATAGCTTTTTGATTTTCCATTTTAGGAAGTCACTCTCAGTATCAGGGTCATTAATAATTTTCAAAAATCGCACATATGGAACAGACCGTCTTTAACAATTTCTGTAGGAACCTTTAAAACCGCCACGTTGTAGACAATCAAAGTATTATCGTCAATTAGGTTTCCCTTTACTTTCAACAAGAAAAGAAACACAGATGTTACAATTATATTTTACAATTTTGTGGGCAGCATAACCGGCTATATAAATTTGTAACGATTTGTCAATTTCATATTCATTTAGGTATTCAGTTTCAAGTAAAAACAAAAATTTTTCAGTGTAATTATTTTGAGGTATTGTCCAAATCAAGATCATTTTCCTGATACAGCTGTCTCCCTGTTTTTTGGCACTCTAGCTAAAGAGGAAATTACCATCAGCAGCGCTTCTAAATATATGTTTGAGTCTAATTTTTTTTCTCAGCATTTAAAAATATCATCAAAGCTAACATTGTAATTACAACCTCCGAGAAGTCTGTATTTACCAAATCTTTTTCTGAATTTTCAGTAGTAAATTTTCATTCTTGGTAAAATATACGACAAATCAAATTTCGAAAATGCAGAATATCAGTCAATTATTTCAGTAAAACAGAGAAAGATACTTGCGGCAAAGTGCAGAATAGGTGTCGTTTGTAAGGCGACCATTATTGTTTTCAAGTTATGCCAAGCTGCAGCAGGACTTTTTCGGGAAACAGGGACTATTTTTGAGAAGTAATGTGGTAAATTTGGAAAAAAATATTAGGTGACTGATTAACTTTAGTCTAGTTTTGGTGAAAATTGCATTGACCCATCTGGCAAAGCGATAATCATCCTCTCTAATAATGCTCAATTTCTACAAAATGCTTAGCGCAAACCACAGAATATTTTTGAGGGTGCACTTCAGACTGTTCAGGAATATTCCTAAGCCACGGCTTAAGGTTTTGTCCTTTGAAAGGTGAAAACAGATACAGCTGGTTCTCCTGCATCAAGAGAAGTTTTATAATTGGATTTGCACCCAGGCACACAACAAGGACTTGGCATGGTAAATTAATTAAATTGAGAAAATACCGATAAGATTACCAGGAAAATAATAATAATAATAACAGTAACTAAATAGTATCTAATAAGCAGGCACCAAGTACCTATGCAACGCAATAACAAAAATCAAAACGAACGACAAAATTCCAAAATGTATACCTACGTACTTACGGTAATTTCCAATGCTAATATTTGTTACTGTTTTTAAAAAATAACTATAAAAATACCTTCAAAATTAAAGCCAAACACGAATCATTAAAACACACTTTCAATTTTAATTATTTTTTAAAAAGCACCACCACAAAATGTCAAGTTCATTTGCCGCCATTTACTTTAAGTACTTTATAACACCGGCACTATTCTTGTTTTTACGCAATGTCTACGGAAAAAAAAAAAAAAAAAAAAAAAAAAAAAAAAAAAACTGTCCCGGTCACTCACAAATTTCACACAGTAAGACCTTTTACAGGTTTAGTCTTTATCTTAACAATATTTTCTTTCAAAAAAGTTGATTTATTCACAATAACACAACAGAGAAACAGGTCATTCAACGTAAATCATATGACTAAACGTGTGTCGCTAAATCTGAAGGCATAGTTGCCAGATTTGTTCACGGCTTGTAGTGAAGTAGCTGTGGTTATTATTAAAGGTTGTTTTTTTTCCGTTTGACAGAAATAAAGTTTTTTTTATAGGAAAAACTAACCAGAACTAACAAACAACAACTTTCAAACAATTACCAAGTTCCGGTTAGTTCCTGGTTAGGTTTTCCTGGTTAAATTGTAAATCATACATGCTTCGCCGAAGAGAATGAAAAAAAAGTCTGATATCCTAGTTGTTCTTTAATTTTAGTTTAGTTTTTTATAAACACCGTAAGAAGCGTTTGAGAGTTAAAATTATATATGTATGTAAAATTTTCGTCATTTCGTATAGTACAATGTATAAAAGCCTTAAAAACACTATATTTGCAACTAAATATCTTCGGAAATATATTGTTCAAAAATTTCATTCCGCACCAATCGATGCAGAATTATTTAATATATATAAATTTCAAAAAAAACCTAAGAAAATGCTTCTCATGATACAACTACCTTAAGATGTGGTATATTTAAAGCTTTTTAAAAGATATTTTTATCAGTGATACAATATACAAGGTGTTCCATCTAAAAAAAATATTTTACCATTAAACTCGAAAACACGATTGGCATTTATTTATCAAACTTTTTAATCTTAAAAAACATAAAAAAATACTACTAATTTGCTAATTTGAACAATTTTGTGTCCTAATTATTACCGAAGTTACCAATGAAGTTACCCTTGACTGATACTTAATTTGGTTAATCATATAAAGTACATATTTTGTTGCGGAAAAAAAAATGGAGTTAGTAACTAACTATTAAGGTTCTGCCTGGTGTAAAAATAAATGTTTATTAATAATTTTAAGGCTATGTAACTTTCTATAAATATACAGGGTGTCCGGAAATACCGTTCGAATACTTCTAGGCGTGATTTACATTAAAATTATGAAAAAAAGTTCTTTGAACTAGGCCCCAAAATGCGTCAAAACCAGGGATTCAAAGATGGCACCTTGATATGTGGTTTTTTTTTATATTTCTGGAACCGTTTCAGATAGCCACTGAATTTTGGCATATGAATTTTTTTTAGTAGTAGGCAATTTTCAGTGTTTTTATTAAACGATTATTTTAATCGGGGGGTCCCAACAGGGAGGTCTCGGTTTAATTTATTCACATTTTTATTAAACGTCATTTTTTTGCAGTTTTATTAAAAAATTTTGATTCCCAATAAATGTCGTAAAAGGTATTCTTGTAGAAAACCTGTCAGGCTAGCCTTTTTCAAAAAACACTCCTAAAAAGAAAATAATGCATGCATGGTCGCTCAATAATAATAAAATTGCTACATCAAAGTGGGTTTATGTCGGTGGTAAGTTGAAATAAAGAAAAAAAATTAATTTATTTATTTAGTTACATAAATAAAAGACAAATTGCAGTAGGTTTGTTTAATAGTAATAAAAAAGGAACGGTAAATGAAAAACAAATTTATAATGGGAAAAAAAAAACAAGGAACAATACAGAAACAAAAAATACTACTGACTTAAATAAACATGAGTTTTGTTTTTTAGTTACAGCAAGTGTTGGAATGATTCCATTCATTTCAATACAACTAGCTAAACGATTTCTCTTTGAACGTTTCTGTTGAAAAACACCTTGCTTGTTCCGTTTTCTTGGCAACAATGAATGATTGTGTTCTAGTTGTTGTATACTTTCAATCCCCAAAATAAAAGTTTTTTAAATAACCCCAGAGAAAATAGTCTAAGGGATTAAGATCCGGCGAAGCGGAGGCCAATACTGGTCCACCTCGCCCCAATCCCCGATCTGGATAAGTCTGATTTAGATATTGTCCCTAATAAACTAAAGTGGGCTGGAGCCCCATCGTGCATAAAAAAATGTTTCAATTTAATCCACGGCAAATCTTCAAGCAAAACTGGAAAGTGTTTTGTAGAAAATGAAGTATGCGGGGCCATCTAAACGCTGCGGCATAAGATGGCCCTAGTAATCTTTTTCCCAAATCCCCCAAACATTAATGGAAAAATTATCTTGAAACCGAGCTTCAAAAACGCGTAAAAAAATTTTTATCTGACCAAAAATGATTGTTATTTTCCCTCCTTCACGCGTAAAGCCTGCCTCGTCTGTAAATAAGACTTTATCGGGAAAAGAGGTCCTGATGGCATTTCATCCATCCCTGACAAACTCCCCTCTAGGCATGAAATCTTGAGGTTTTAGCCTTGAACTCTTTGCAAATGGTATGGATAAAAAATTCCTCGTGTAAAATTTCCCATACAACGTTTTCGGAATATTCGTTCTGCTGAAATTCTTCTGGTGCTACTACCTGGATTAGCTTCAATCTGTTGTAGAAAAATTTCCTCTGCCTGGGCGTTCGCGTATTGTTTCGTCCACAATCTCTTATTTGGCTAAAATTACCAGTTTTCTTAACCCTGATGAAACGGAAGTTTATCAGAAGGGCGGGGGTTTGGAAAAGTTTTTGGTACAACCTCCCAGCTTCCCCCGCACAACCGTTTTCCCTCATGAAGTGCATGTCGGCCATTTCAAAAAGAGTATTCCGGCTTTTTTTTAAAAACGAGAAAAGTGACTTTTTTCAATTACACGATTTAAAAAAATTCAAATAAACTTTTTTTTTAAACCTTACGTCAAATTCGTTTACCCTAACCAGGGTAACTAGCCTTTTTCATTTCAATTAGCACTGACATAAGCCTACTTTGATGACAAATTTTTTTTATTATTTAGCGACCATGCATGTTATTTTCTTTGAAATGTTTTTTCAAAACGGCAGCCTGACAGGTTTTCAAAAAAACCTTTTTTCGTCATTTATTCCGCGGAATCATAATTTCTTAATAAAACTGCAAAAAATGACGTTTAATAAAAAAATGAAAAAATTAAAACCCAACCTCCCCTTGGTACGCCCCCGATTAAAATAATCTTTAATAAAAAAACTGAAAAATTTCCCACCAAAAAAAATTCAATCCAAAATTAATGACTATCTAAACGGTTCCAAAATATAAAATAAAACCCCTATCCGGTCCCTTTTGAACACCCAAAACTTTGCGACGGACCCATTTCATATGAACTTTTTTTCATAATTTTACATTGAATCACGCCTAGAAGTATTCGAAGGTATTTCCACACCCGTATAATGGTTTCCATTAAGAATCCATTCGCGCCGGAAAATTTATCCAATTTGGGGTTCGGGGGATAATGTTTTTTTCAAAAAGGGGATAAGTTATGATAATTTTAAAAACTATATGAAACCCCTTAAATCTAGGCTCTGCTGTAATAGTTTTTTTAAAATTTTGGGTTTTGTTTTTTAAATTTCCTTGAATGAAATCACCCCAAAATCGGTTATGTTTAGATACTATTTTCTTTAGCTCGACTCATATTTCAAAATCCGTTACAGCAAGGCATGATTTTTCCTTACCAAAAGGTGTATAATTTATGTCATTTAAGTAAAAAATAGTTACTGAAAAACGTTATCTCCTGTAGGCTTGCAATCGGAAACAACATCGCATCGATACACCGAATTTGGAAGAACCTAAATAAAATATAATATTTTTAATGCGGCTTTACGAAAATTGTGGTAGTGGGAGTTTGTTAGTCTCCACCCACCGTCTCCGCGTCCTTTCGCCCGACCCCTAAGGCGTAGCATAAATGCACTCTTAAAATGTCCTGTTTTCGGCCCATTTCTAGCTAAACCGAAAGTGATATTTTACATTCTGATGGATGACAGGTAGCCTATATACACCTTACATATGCATCCAAAATTTAAAAATTATGTCTTGCTTCCGTTATTCCTACTATATGCTATGCTCTGTAAACGCTACAAATTATCGCTTTTTTTTGTAAAATTACCTATTACTTTTAAGGTGAAATAAGTTAAAATTGCATAGAGTAATAAACTGTTTTGAATTTTTCCAGGGAAGAAGCAGAACTGCTTGCTCGAGCCCTCGGCTGTCGCCTGGTTCGAACCTCCGTTAAGGAGGACGTTAACGTATCCGCTGTGTTCCGGCATCTTGCTCAACGTTGTCTTGCTGAACTGAGAGACCCCAGGGAGGACGATTGTGTCCCAGGGGACTATTTCTCTATCCGCCAGCCTGCGATGCACCACAATGCGCTCAATATAAGTGAGTATATACACCTTATTTATGAGCTACTGTTTGTTCCTTTCAACTTTTTTTTCTAAATCATCCGCGCAAGTAGCAATATTTTTTTGTTTTTTATGGTCATTTTGTTAAGCAAAAAAAGCATGGAATTTTGGTATGTTGATCAATCGTATTTATCATACAAAATACGTACAGGCATTTACGTAGGTAAGGGGGTGGTAGAGGGGATAATTACCCTCCTCAGGAAAGCCTGGTAGGTACTACTACTAAGGTTGAATGTTTAAAAATTACGAGGCCTTCAAATGAATGGATAATGCCGGCTTTAGCCAAGAAGATTACACCTTGGGAATGATCACACCGCTGTAGGCCGTAGACATTCTTGACAATGTGAAGCAGCCACTCTATCTCTCAAAAACAGATACATTGAAATTATTTTAAAAAATTTTGAATTTATGTCTATCATTCCTTTAAAAGTGTTAGACAATTATGGTTTCAATAACACTAAAATCTTGGACTTCCATTGTCTTTATTTTTTATTTGTTACACAACGTTTCGGTTAGTGTATCTCCAACCATTTTCAAGTGATAAGTGCAAACGGTTGGAGATACATCACTAGCCGAAACGTTGTGTAAAAAATAACAAATAAAGACAATGGAAGTCCAAGATTTTAGTGTTATTGATATGTCTATCTTGTTGGATTTATTTTTTATTTTGACATTTTTTCCTTATAAAAGAAACAAAAGCAAATAAAGTTTTGCTAGTTAAAGTCCGATTTCAAGTTGGAAAGGCCACCAGCGTCATCAGCATGCGTTGTTCTCTCTCACTTTAAAATTATTCCCGTTCTCCAAATTTAACAACGTATGGGTGGAGCGTAGGGAGAGAAAGGGTTAATCGCGGACTCTTTTGGTATGACTCTTTTGGCCTTTTCTTCTTTAAATCGGACTCTACATATTTGTTTTTAGATATGTTGCATACAGGGAAGTGTTTGTTGCTTTAAAACATCATTTATATAATGTCTTAGGTGTATAAATATTGGGATATTTCAATTTTGGGGATTTATTAAGTTGAAATAGATTTGACTGAGATTGCTAATATCTTTTCTGTCGTTGAGGGCTTCTTTTTCTCGTTTAATTTTAATAATTTCTTTAATTGTAAGTTTTTTGTAATTAGAGTCTTGTGGAAGTATTTTATTTTCCTTAAAATTAAATTCATGCTTCATTTGGGATTCATGTTTATGTAGAGCAGTTAAAAAACTTAGTCCTATTTTAATAAATGTAAAAAAAAATAGGGACTTTTTATAGTTAGGCACATTTTTTGTCAAAATGTTTTGCTCATACTGTAGGTGCGTTTAAAAAATTGCGGTTTTTACACTAGTAATAATTTTTTTAAATCATTGCATTTGTTGACAGCAATTAGATATAGATTTAACTACCGTTAAAGATCGCATTAATTGATTTTTGTCGGGTGTTAGTCATGGAAGCACGGGAAATTCGTTAAGCAAACTGAACCTGCGTGGCGTTTAGACTCACGTTTAAAAGTTAATCTATAGGTAATATTTTAATTTAAATAAAATAATAATTATGAACATATTATTTTTTCTTTCAGGTGCCTTTAGCCCTAGTCATTCATCCAAAAACCACAACGGAACCATAGTTTTGAAACCACACAAACACAAAAAGAAGAAAAATGTCCTCAAAAACGCATGTAGAATACTTTAGTAAACGAAATATCTATAAATTTAATATATCGTATCCCGACTCCCATCCAAAAATGCCATCTTACTTAAAGTAGAACTTTGATATTATAGAATTTAAGAAAAAATAAAAGACAGTATTTTGTCTTTAAACCCTTTTTTCCCTCCATAGAATTGTAATGAAAAAATACAGCTGTTTAAAAAGACACATTTTTTTATTGTTTTTAAAGGTAAGAAAATAATTACTTTTAAAATATATACAGGGTGTTCATATTAAGAGCTATTTTAGTGATAACGCGAAATGTGATACGTACAGTGACTTCTAAACTTTGGAAGCACTATTATTATTTTCAATATATCTTAGTTTTGAAAAATTAAAAATCCATTTGATAAGTTAGCAGTATTGCCCATTTAATCTGGAACACCAAATTTACAGGGTGATCAAAAAAGTTTGAAATATCTAGGATTTGTTTTTGTTACTTGAGATATATAAATGTCAAAAAGCGAGATTGGGAGTTACGATGTCGAAAAAAGCTATTGGACCAAACTAAATGAATTAAGTTTTAGGTTTATTTACCCAATTTTAACAAAAAATATAAACATTTAAGAGATTATGATTTTTGCGACATACTGTATATATATATATATATATATATATATATATATATATATATATATATATATATATATATATATATATATATATATATATATATATATATATATATATATATATATATATATATATATATATATATATATTATATATATTAATAAAAATAATATTCTTTTAAAGAATGAAAAGAAAAAACAAAAATTCTGGTAGGTATGACTACTAAGCTTAGTTAATTTAAAATTACGAGGCCTCCAAATAAATGGATAACCCCGGGTCCAGCCAATTCGATTATACGTATTTCATCCTTGTTGGGGATGATCACACCGAATGAGTGAACACTGTGTTTTGGTAAGTTCCGGTTAATGTGACTAAATTATACTTTGATAAAAAATAAAATCACAAATTCTTTAATTTTTATAGGTTTCTTTGAAATGTGCTATATTAGCGTAAAATTTAACTTCCAACGGTTTTGTCTTATATATTTTTGCGATATTTTAACTCCTAACCTTATTTTTTGACATTTTTCAACTTTATATATAACAGCAGTCAAGTGACAGCCGTTAAAATTTTTTCTATATTATTCTACATGCAGAATAATTTAGCGGTCATTTTTTTTAAATATGTTAATAGCAAAAAAAAATCCATTTATTTCAAACTTTTTGAGCACCCTGTACAGATAAACTCTTACAAAACATAATTTGAGTTTTTTTAAGTACAGAGATGTTTCTTAATTACAACTGAGAAAGGTGTACAATTTTAAAAAGAATATGGCGATTATTAAAAAAATTTAAAAATAAAATATGATGTTTTGCTGTTCCACTTATTTGAGCTACTCTATAGGTTATTAAATTTGTTATTTAGAAGTACTGTACACTATTTTACACTTTTTCTACGAAAGTGCTCTTATCCAAGAGTGTATTTTAGGACTGGGTGTGTACAAAAAAATGTAAAATAGTGTATACTATTTCTGAGTAACAAGCTATCGAAGACGAATACTAAACTGATTTATCGTGTACCTTATGTAGACGATATGCCTTAGTAGGACACCCTGTATAGAAAAACATATGGCTGTATTTTTAAAATTATACGTAATAGTACTTTATTATTGTATATTTTGTAAAAAAATTGCCGTACGTAGGCCAAATGGTGAAGTGCTAATATGTTTTAGTGTATTAATGGTTTAAGTTTTTGTTTTAGACTAGAAATCTTTTAAATTTTACCTTCCTACAAGTTTAAAGTTCTTTGTAATATAATAAAAGAATAAAGATATTTCCCATATTTATCGTTTTTCTCTTGAATTAATTGGCAAGTTTAACAACTAATTAAAATATCAAAAACACGGTATGCAGAAAATGATTTTTTTTATTACCTTTTCAGAAATTTTTATCGCTTGTTTGGAAAAAGGTAAATACCACTTTTTCTGCACATCCTGTAAATTATGAAAAAAAATAATGCAAGGAAAGGTAGTAAGAAACTTTTTTGCATTCCTTAGGAGTTAAGTGCCATTCTCTTTCTTGAAGTTTTAATATTAATTGGTTCCATACACACTCAAGTCTACGATTTACGCTTAATATTAGCTTCCCTTGTTTACATTTTGTCATTCTGCCATATATTTTTATATGCATGAATATAGTTATGAGGATTATCCTGTATCTTAATTGTCTTTGCAAAACCAAAATTTTGAGTTTAATTTTAGTTGCCAAAATTGCCAAAACTTAAGAACATAGAGAAGAGAAAACTTTGATTACAGAAAGAGGTTTATTCTTATGTGGAAACCAAAAAAAGTTTCGTCCCTTTTCCCAAAAAAATTGAGAGGTTCTTAATTACAGACTTACAACGCGTACTTTTATTAGGTCGAAGCGCAAAGTTACTTAGTGGGAGTGCAGGTGTACCACTATGGGGATTTTTAGTAACACAAGAAATATTAGGTAAAAAAACAACTCAAAAATCCACAAAATAAATTTATTACAATACTTACAAATTTACACAACCAATCCCTTAAAAAATAAATAAGTATCAGCTGTACCAGCTCATTTAACTAACTAAAACTAATGAACACTATTATGAGAACTTTATTTTTAGAAAAACAAAAATTTATAAACACAGCTATAAGGTTATTTATAATAGCGTACACTTAAAATTTATTTGTGACTTTAAAAAAAATTAATCTGATCAATTTATCAGATAATAATTGTAAAAGTATTTCATCAAGAGAGGGTAGCTATTGTATAAATAATATTGAATAAACCAACTATACATTTTCATAAAACTTTTTTAAAAATACCTATGTACTGTTGCGGCCGAAAAATTCCGGACACTTAGGTTAACATTTTCTGTCATATTTTTAAAATTTTTATTATTTTTTAATAAATTATTATTATTACCAAAAAATAAAATATTTACTAAATACTTAAATGTCAACGCATAACATATAATATCCAGATTAATATAACATATTTAGAACAGATTAATTTGTAATAAAATTGAAAATTGCAAACTCCTCCACAAAAATTGACCCTTTAATAAGTATATTACATATTTTGCTTTTAAATCTATTAAAACAATAGAAAGACGTAAAAATATTAAGGATAGTAGTGAACAAATATTTTATTCCAGCGCCGTTTTTGTTGATAATTATCTCCAAACGCTTGGGCATGGATGCTTTCAGTCTTTGAATATTATGTGCATTATAGTTGTTCCATATTTCCTCAATTTTGTTCCATAGGCCATTTACATTTTGTGAACGAAAATCATTGGCCTTATTCATCGTTTTGACAATGTAACCCCAAACATTTTCTATGGATTGACATCTGGACTCCTTGAGGGCCAATTTAGTAAATTTATATTATTTTCTCGCGTCCAGTCAGCAACTCTACTTGCCGTGTGAACAGGGCAGTTGTCTTGTTAATAAAGTTTCGCTGGGAAAAGATATTAGTTAATAGGGTTAGCATAACATTTTGTAATATTTTAATATAAACTTTTCCTGTAAATCTTCCATTAATGCGGTAGCAATGCCCAAGGTGTCTTGAAGTCATATATCTCCACACATTAACTGAAAATCTACTACTTGCTTTAACTGTTTGGGTATACCTCTTATCAAATATTGTGTTTCGAGGTCTGTACACTCTAACTCGCCCATTATAACAAGATTGAAAGGTCTTCTCATCCATAAAAAAGACATTTCTTCAAAACTCCAACCATTCCTCTATTGTAAAGCAAATTCCACTCTCTGCTCTTCGTTAACAGCCGTTAAAAATGGTTTCTTGGCAGCAGGACAATTTCTCAAATTGGATCTTTTCTTGACTACCCAAACAGATCCAGGAAATTATGTTTGTCTATGTGCTTTCGTGGCTATTTGAAAGGGATGGTTTTCCAAATATGTGAGCAGTCTATTATCTTGTTCCTTGTTTGATATTCTTTTTCTGCCACTTCCCCACAATCTATTTAAGGATCCGCCATTTTGTCACTTTCGCTATAAATCTTGAACGATACCTTTGGTAAGTTAATTTCCTCGGATATTTCCTAATGGCGCGATCCTCGCTCTTTGTAGTTTGTTCAGTCTTTTCATTTTATTAAAAATTATTATTATATATTATATTAATCTTAAATCAGTATGTTATCTGTTGACATTTATTTTTCGTCACTTCACCAATGTTCAGGTAAAGTTGAGGTGATATAGGTTAGGCAAGCTAAACCTGAAATACATAATGAAAAATCGCATGTCCAGAAATTTTCGCCCGCAACCGTACAACAACAATACAAACTGTTTTGGTTTATTTTATTTGAACTTAAAAAATACCGTAATAACTTTTTTTCATTTTTCTGTCCATAAGAAGAATCAAAATAATATTGTGCGATCACTCATTCATTATTATTTATTTTCATTAACTCATACTAAATCATCCATTATTAGTCCGAAATAATGCATGATTTTCTATTACCAAACGATATTAGCATAGAACTATAATTTATTATTGTTCGACTGAGAAAATCACCCGAAGAAAATAGTATATTACCATCCGAGATGAAAAATGCTTTATTGCTGGTCAAGAGGTTATATAGTTTATCAAGACGTGTAGCGTCAAGATAAACTAAGCCTCATATACAATTTTATTTTCAACCCTTAATTTCTGAGACAAAAACTCAAAGATTTTATTGTGCGAAATCCTACATATCTTGTCAAATAACTTAGTGTAAAATTGGCTACATCAGTTGCTTTTCGACGTACCTCCGCAACCTTACTGGCTGAAAACGGAGCCGATGTATTGCAACTGAAAAGACTGGGAGGATGGAAATCGAGTACGGTTGCTGAAAGTTACATAGAGCTATCTTTGGAAAAAAAAAGTTAGACTGCCCTAATTAGAGATGTGAGCCGCAAATATTTCCAAGCGAAGAATGCGACTTTTCGCGAATACTTACGAAAATTCGCTTCTATGTTCTCACGAATATTCGCATTTAAATTAATGCCGCTATCTCTATCTTACGGCTGATTTCGTAACTAATCGCCTATCTTTCTTTTTTAATTGCGACTACTGTATGCACAGTTGGTCATTTTGTAACAACCCTGAAATGATTGAAGGCCATCTGCCTTTGACATCTTTCAATTGGGAGTGGGGTGACTGGGCTGTGGGGTGGGGGAATCCCATATTTGTTTGGTTAGGGGAACTGTGTATTAATAATTATTATTATGAAGTGTGGATATTTCATTACAAAATATGCATAAATATAGAGGAGCTATAGGGTATTATTTCACGACATCTACTGATTCTAATACCATAAAAACAAGTTATAGGTGCAAATGTTGGTAGTGAAAAAATAAGTTTGCGAACATTCGCGAACGATCTTAAATTTTCGGAAATTTAACATCTCTACCCCTTAGGCTATCCTCAACTTCCAAAAATATTCAGTTATCCATTACATTACATAAAGAAACTCCGCAAGAAATATTTTTCATCCAAACACAACTTCAATAGGATGGTCTCAAAATATCTATAATTAATAACAATGCTAATTTAACAATGAATGTGAATAAGCGAATTTCCTGAAGATTTAATTGGGTCCATGTAATACATGAAATAAAAGTTTTGAAACTAGCTGGTGGTTTTATTATACGTGTAAGATCTGTATAAATTGTAAATTTATTTTGGAAATAAAAAAACGAGCAGAAAATGGGGACGGAAACATATTTTCCTGCCTAGGCAGTCATATGCTTTGCCTTCCCGATAAAATGTAAAAGTACAAAAATGTGACTCTTTCAAGATTTTTAAAAGTCTGTAATGTCAACATTACATATATGGTTGAAAATAATAATATACTGAATTGGTTCTATGGAGGGTACAGATAAGAAACACAATATCTTATTGTGGCTCAAAAAGTGGCCCCACAATAGCATTAAATAAAGAGGCGCTGCTGTAGCGGAGGGTATGGTGTGAAGTTACCCGCAATATATAAAGTGAAGTGTGTTAAGAGGAGTAGTCAAATATTTAAAAGTATTTGTGTAGGCTTAAGTAGTTAGTTCATGTAAAGTAATTGAAATGTTCCGAATTGTACCTTGCGAGACAGGGATCCCCCACACCATACTTTGGACCTGAACCTGCCATTGGAATGACCAAAACCACATCACGAAGGCAAACCAAGGAATGGATCCGAAACAAACACAAGAAATACTGGGGAAGCATCAGTAGAATAAGACATGAAAAAAGCTTCATAAGGGGCCCATTCAAAAGAATGAAGGAAGAACTACTCAGACCAAGTAGGAAAAGACTGACATAACAGTAGGGCTGCTAACTGGGCACGATATTTCAAGAAGACACCTACACACTATAGGCTCATACAATGGGGACTCACGTTGCAGAATGTGCGATGAGAGGGAAAAAACAGCCTACCACATACTGTGCGAATGTGAAGTGTTAAATCACAAGACAGACATTATTTGGGCAATCGAAAATGAGCCCACAAGAATATATCAACCAACCAGTCTCGGGGTTATACAGACTTGTAGAAGGAACAAGACTAGTGGAGGATTGGTAGAAAAGAAAATGGAAGATGGGAGACACAAAAAGCTCAGGAGGTTGCGCTGCCTCCGGTAATAAATTAAGACGGCTCGCAGGAAAAAGATTGAAATGTAACTTTTGCATGCTACTGATGAGTTATTTATGTTAACAAGACAGCTGGAAGAGTGTGTTCCTCGGGTGGTAAGCAAATCTAAAATTAATATTCATACTATGGATGATGTTTTTGAGAAGATGAAAAAATGCCGTGAACACGACAAGGAATTGACAAAAAAGACTATTGATGTGTATATAGTGTTAAGAGCTTATTTTCTAGCTGCGGAGAATAAGCGTTATGATTCAGCACGTATTAAAACAAAAATGCTTGTTAACCATATTCTTCAAAAGATTGGTACAAGATTATCAAGGACGCTAACAACAAAAATTCTTAAATGGACTGGTATGCAGCAAGAAGGTTTCTCCAGTTTTAAACCTTTGCTGACCAATCAGTGGCGGCTCTTCCTTATGTTTGCAGGTTTGCGCAACCCCCAAAAAAGGTTTAAAATAAAATTTAAAAAAATATGTATTAATCATTACATAGTTACACATTTTTTTTAAACTCATTCAAACATCTGTATTTATATTATCTGGAAATAACGGACTATTAAAATAACTTGACTGCTTTCGCTAAAATATTACGCGTCGCGTCCAAGGAAGTTTTAAACTTCCTTGGTCGCGTCACGTCTCATCCTCGAAGCCGATACCGATGCGATGGTTGCAATCAAAATGCAAACCCAATTGGATTCATTACGAGTACGCGTAAGTTTTGGAGTTGCCTATCTTGGCATTGGGTCTCATAAGGTCATGCGGTTTGCAGGAATGCAAACCTTTGTTTATCTGGCAGGCTGCTTTACAATTTATTGAAGAATAATTTGTTATTTTGATTATCGCGCGGTGCCTTATTGCATTTTTTAAAAATCTTTTGTGTTCAAAATAAATTCGGTGCAAAGTTTAATTGCAGAGCCGTTTGGTAGCCGATCTTTAGCTGATAAAGCGGAAATAAAAAGACTTGGGAGGCCAATTCCTCATTTAAAAATAGAACAATTTGTACAACTAGTAAAAAAAGGAATTTTACCAGAACATTTAATGCTAATCTCTATAAAAAACGTACGTGGCTGTGGGCCATACAGCCACGTTTTTGTATGTCTATTTATTTTCATTAGTTGTGGTAATTTATTTATTTTTTTAAAGAGCCATTAGAATTGCAACCCCTTACTTTTTAACCCACGAGCCGCCACTGTGACCAATATACGAAAGAATGCCCTCGTGACTAACAAGGAAAATTTAGACTTCTCTGGTGTATATTCTTTCCATTTTAAAACTAAAAATATCATATCCTTTTTTGTTAAACACTCTGTAAACGGTAAATACAACGAAGTGAATATTACAAAAGAGGGTAGACCCGTGAATATACCATAATGTGAGCCAAAAAATAAGTACATGGAGACAATATAAATTTTAGCAAAGGAACTACAAAATTAACAATCTCTTTTGTTCATATATTATATCCCCAATACGAGAAAAAGTGACTAGGAAGATGTTGAAATTATGTAGAAAAAAAGTGCAACGTAGAGTTCTTGTAACATTTTCTTAAAAAAAACTATTCTCGTATTTGTTATAAGCAATAAAATAATCAACCACAATATTTTTGGGAAAAAAATTCAGATACAATTTTTTTTTCACTTTTTTCCAACAGTTTCCATGGATACGAACCTAATTAACTCAGAAAAAATTCTTTAGGTAAATGTTTAATAATAGTTCATTTTACACATTTTTCGAAAACTATGAAGTTTAATAACTCCGAATTACGTTTTTGTGGCTTATCGCGTTATGACAATAAACCTTTCAATTATTTAAATTAAGAGTTGTTTTAAATTGAATCTTTTCTTCTTTGAAATCCATTTACTATAGGAAATATACATTTAAAACTGAATAAACCATATTAATAAGGAGGACGCCTTTTTAAAGACCACGATCACCATTGTGATCGTTAGATATAAGAATAATTTATATCATTTAGAAGAGAATTTATATTATTTATGCCGTTTAACGAAGAACCAATCAACAAAACGACTTAGACATACAGTTTCTAGTGTCTGAACGTAATTATTTGTATTTTTGTTTGTATTATATTTATCGAACTATAATTTATGTAAATTAAGGTAAACAACCAGTCTTTGCCACTTTACCATTTATTGCCACTATATCATGTTTTTCAAAAAAATAAGAATACCCGGTAGATTTTAGCAAAATTTATTACAAATACTAATATGTTGGTATATTTGGCAACATTGGTCCTCTAAGACAATTTTCCAGTCATGGCCATTTTATGTCTGCACTCCTTAGTGTAAAGTTGTGTATGATTTCTCCATGTCCTTTGCGATTTTTATGAATAAAATTAAGGTAAGTGAAATTTTCTTCCTGTATTTACATTTTCTACATAATTGTTTTGTGAATCTCTTTAGGCACAGTGCTATTTAAGATACTGTGGAAAACCATTATTATTTATTGTAAAACATTTAGGGTAAGAAATAATTGAGAAAAACCACCTGGCAATGATTGGTTTCAAAATTTTGTCAACAAACCAATTATTGCCACAAATGGCAATCATTGGTTTTGATCGTTTTTATGGGATGGCGCTGTGCAAATTAAGTATTTTAAATTACAACGTTGCCAATATTTGTTTTATTGCATAATATATACTCTAACCAATTTTTGCCAGTGGTGGCAATTATTGGTTTGAGTGGCAATTATAGGTGATAGTAATATAAGGTATTTTTCTACATTTCAGAAATGGCTCCCAAACGGAATTATACCCAAGAGCAGATGTCAAAGGCCTTGGAAGATGTTAAGAAGGGGATTCCAGCAGCATCCGCAGCAAAAAATCATGGTGTACCTCGTAGCACATTAAGGCATAAAAAAGATGGAAAAACACCTCTAGTTTGTTCTATGGGGCCTCCTACAGTTTTGAGCAAGGAAGAGGAACTAATTTTAGTGAAATGGATTTTAGAATTATCAGAAAGGCATTTTCCTGTAACAAAGGAACAACTTTTAGATACAGTAGAAAAAATTATGAGCTCGACTCAACGCGAAAAGACCTTTACTAACAATCGTCCCAGTGACAAATGGTTTCGTCTCTTTTTAAGAAGGCATCCAATACTGTCTGAAAGAATGGTGCAAAATTTAACGCCGAGCAGGGAAAATGTGTCTGAAAATCAGCTAAGATCTTGGTTTAGTGAAATTGAGGAATATCTTAAATCGCATAATTTATTTGATATAACAAAAGAACCCGATCGTGTATTTAACGGTGATGAAAGCGCCTTTTACTTATCTCCCAAGGAGGGTAGAGTTTTAGCAAAGAAAGGCGATAAAAATATATACCGCTCTGCTGGAGACGAGAAGGAAAATATTACCGTATTAGTGACAGCTAATGCAGCAGGAAAGATTGCACCTCCAATGATAGTGCTGTCATATGAGAGAATTCCATCAGCTATATCAAATAGTGTTCCAAAAGAATGGGCTCTAGGAACTTCGGAAAATGGATGGATGTGTTCCAATACATTTTACGAATATATAACAAATGTCTTTAATTCATGGATCATTAAAGAGGGAATACAAAAACCCATATTATTCTTTGTTGATGGACATGTTAGCCATCTAACTTTACATTTGTCTAATTTCTGTCGCGAAAATGGAATAGAAATGGTAGCTCTTTATCCAAACTCAACTCACCTGCTACAGCCAATGGATATAGCAGTTTTTAGGCCCTTAAAATTGGCATATAAAAAAGAAGTCCAAAAGTGGAGGATGGAAAATTATGGCAATAAACTTCAAAAACATAATTTCGGAAATGTTTTTGAAAAATCCCTGCAGCATATTAATGAAGAAGTTATTCGAAATGGTTTTAAGTCTTCAGGGTTATGTCCTTTTAATGTTAATAATGTGCACTTTGAAAGAATCAGTGTGAAAACTGATTCCTGTACATTAAATTCTTTAACTTCTTCTGTACCTGAATCAAGTAATGGCACTAAATCTTTGCAAGCACTTAAACATTTGGAAAAAAAATTGGCCAAGAAAAGCTGACTAAATTTAAAAAATGTTTAAATGAACCTTCTGTTTGGAATGGGCCTCTTGAGGACAAATCTCTTTTTGATGTATGGAAAGAATGGACGATGGAAGTCCAATGTAGCTCCCAAAAAAATGATGACACCTTGGATCGAGTCCAAAATTTAAATGAAACAGAAATTAATGCTTCTGAACTTCATTCCACACCAATAAAAATTTCCCAACCAAGCACCTCACACCAAGCAATGGAAAAGCAATTTGAAATAGGCACACCCCAACCAGGAACATCTAAAGAAGTGCAGAGTCCATTGAAAATTCCGACACCTTTCAAAAAAGCATTGTTTTGGCCAGACCCAAAACCTCAGACAAAGAAAAGAAAAATTAAAGAAAAAATACCCTCAGTGATAACATCAGAAGCTTGGAGACAATATCACCTAAACAAAGAAAATGAAAAGAAGAGGAAGATGGAAGAAAAAGAAAAAAGAAAAATGGAAAGGGAGAAAAAACTTTTAATAAAAGAAAAACCGAAAAAGAGGATTAATGATTATGATGACGATGAAGAAGATGAAGATGAGTGGGTCGAGAGTGGTGGTAGCTCTGATGATGTGGACTTATATGAAGATCCTAACAAAGACTTTTGTCAATTAAATCAAGGAGAAATAACTGTAGGTAGTTATGTACTTGTTAAATTTCTAGGTGGTAAAAGAACCTCTACAATATACAGATATGTTTGTATTGTCCAAAATATATTGGATAATAATGATGTGCAAGTAATGTCAATGAAATCCATTTCCTCTGAAAAAGACGTTTTTATTTGTAATGAAAATGATATTTCTTTTGTTAAGAAAAATTGTGTATTGGGTCTGTTGCCTACACCAAAGATGTTAGCCACTGGGGAACGGATTCGCTATGAATTTTGTTCACCAGTGGATGTATTTGAGGCATAAAAATATTTTTGTTCTTAAATATGAGTGTATACTTTTAGTTTTCATTAATTCTTTTGGGTTTTATCTCAGGTTTTATTCCTGTTTTTGTGTTGATTCTTATGTTACATGCATCTTTGATGATTCAGTTACTTACTTTTACCAAAGTTTGTACCAATAAAAATATTTTTGAAATGCAATGTTGTTTTTTATTTATGGCAATGACTGGATGGTAATTATTGGTTTAAAAAAAATTACCTGGCAAAGACTGGTTTTTTCAGTTTATATGTTTTTTAGCTTTAAATTTCTTATAGTGGCAAACACTGGTCATTTACCTTACATCTATTTTATATATTAATTACATATATTCAATTTTCCCCTTGATATATGTAAAATATTGTTTTACTATTATATATGTAGTAATTGTACTTAGAAGGTCATTGTTTTATTTATTATTATTATTATTAAATACAACTTACTATCCAAGTTGCGTATTGAGTGACTCAAAGAGAAGTCGATTGTTTACAATTTACTTCAAAATACCATTCATAGAAGACAACGACGAAATCCGACGTATTTACATATTTGAAAAATTCGAGTAGATATTTATGCTACAATGTGTGGATAAACCAACCATAAGAAATATCATAAATCCCATTTATTATTAAATAATTGAATTGATTAATTAATTATATATTATTAAATACCGAATGTGTTCTACCTTTAGCAGGTATTCTCGTAGACACATAATTATTTATAAACACGCAAGTGCTTTAATTTTTTTAACATTATCTTAGAGGACAGTTGTCAGGAAGAAATTGATAAATAACACGGCATTAACATACCTACAATTTATGAGACCTTAAGATGAAGTAAATGTGAAGAAAGAGAGAGAAGGAAGTGATATAGATATAGTATATAAGTTAATCAAGTAGCACTGCTCGAGTTAAGGAGTTAAGTTCCCGGTATGGTCTACTGGCATGATACACCGCCAATTATGTTTATATTATTGGCAGGAAGCGAAGTGTATGGTGGGAACAGCTAAATCGATTGCAGCGCTCGCTGTGGTCAAATTTTCGTTAAATCATGCTTGATTTAAACGTAA